>APFE030708075.1:111604-149349 GCA_000404065.3 Pinus taeda
TATTATTATTGTTAGGTCGGCTGGGTTATATTGTGACTCCTTAGACTCCTATATATAGAAAGGAGGTTTTGTCATTTATATCATCCAAGAATTGTTCATTTATGTAATGTAAAGGAGGTTGCCCCCTTAAAGAGGCTGAATTCTAAGGCGTTGATCTATCTTTTCTATATTTTCTTGAGCTAGTTTCATAACATCTAGTTCAACAATAGAGAGCTAAGTGGCATGACAAGTACATCAAGGACAAAAGGTTTCAAGAGGGAGATTAGGCATTGCTATTTGATTCAAAGTTTAAGGATTTTCAAGGAAAGTTTCAAACTCATTGGCTTGGGCCATATGAGATTGAAAAAGTTTTTAGTAATGGAGCAGTAAGAATCAGAACAATAGATGCGCATCAAACTGCTCTCCTTGTGAATGATCATAGGTTGAATATTTATCAAAAGCCAATCTCAAAAGAGGAGTTTATTAAGATCTTTCAAAATAGTTCTGAAATGAAGTTGGTGAAGAAGAATACTTCTTCTCCACCAACTTAGTCTTTGTTCTTTTCATCGATTAAAAAAAATTGAAAAATAAATAAATAAATAAAAATAAAATAATGTAATGTATAAGATTGAAACCAATACTGATTGGAATCCTTATCATAAAAGATAGGGTGAAAATCAGAAGACTCTGACACCCTATATTTTCCAAAAGTGGTGGCTCATTATGCATTCTGAAAATTCATGGTTTAGTTCATTTCATTCGATTTTATTTCTGCAAGTTTCACTCCACTTCACCACCATATTTCATCAATAAATTTTTCTTCTTCAGCATTTCTTCCATATCCATTCTTCATTTTCATTCTGCCATATTTCATCCACACAGTCGTTGCCATCTTCATTCATTCATAGAGTCATATTTTATTCACTGTTTTACATTCCGCGGTTGTTCTCCAGTTCTACAGTTGTTCCAGTTCTGCAGCTAATCTTGTTCTACAGCCAATCTGACTCTGCAGTAACAATTTGATCATTAGCTCAAAAAAATAAAAAGGCCAATTCATAATAAATTTCATATTCAGGTATTGGAGAAGAAAACAACTTTGGAAGACACATCAGCATCTAAGCACCTAAAAAATGAAAACAACAAAAGGTTAGCAAATGGAAAGATATCATTCTAGAGGTGAGAATAAAAACTTATTTCAAATAGAAATATAAAACATAAGTTGTATAATTTGTATAATCACACTACTCCTTGACCTGTCATCATGCGATTTGATTTCCGTAATTACTCCACCATGCTTTCTGACTTAATGCCTAATGGTCTCATGATTTGATCTCTGACTTCAACTCATACTTCACTATACTTATCCATTACACCTGTTTAATGACTAATTATATGACTTAACCCAGTTGGATACGGATCTTTACATCCCTACTGTTCCTTTATTATACCGAGTTTCTTGTTTTGTAGTCCCACAACCTTCTTATGTATACGACCACTCAGATTATTCATTCAATTTTCAGTTCTCTCAGTGTATAAGCAATAATCTGTTTCCATACAGTCTATGTGTGCAACACCCCCATTCTTTACATCCTTTGCACTATTTCAAGCATACAGTTTCCATGCTTCATATACCCTCCATGTTTCATTCCCATATCCATCATTTTCTTTCCAATATTGTGATATTTCATTCCCATCTCTGCATCTATTTTTGCTTCCATATACCACTACCATTTACAGATTTTTCTACACGTAGACAGTGAAGAAAAGTAGAGAAAAGGAGTAATGGGTCCAATTGTAATAATAGAACCTATAGGAGTGAAATATATGGAGGGACACCCTCAATGTAAAGGGATGTTGAAGAAAGTTGGCTGGCTGAGTTTTATTGAGAAATTTGATGGTCATCACAAAGAAATCACCAAGTCATTTGCTAGATCATTTGATGGGATGGATGTGGAGATTGGTGACATAAAGTTTTCAATGACCAAGTATTTCATTGTAGCTACAACTGAACTACCAAAAATTGGAGAGAGGTGGTTCAAGAATAAAGAATTCCATGATGAAACTTGGAAATTCATTCTCCAAAACCCAGGTATGGATACTTCCATTTTCAAGAGAAGAATTCCCATCTCTGCACTTAAGGATAAATGGAGTAGCATGCTATTGGTTTTTCATAAATTTATCACATGTGATGGAAGATATGGTTCCATGTATATGTATCACATAAGGTTGTTGATGAATTTTCTTGAAAATGGAACCATCAATCTCACATTCTTTATGTTGAATAGCTTAAGGAAGATGTCCACTACTGTTCAAAAGAAAATAGAAGATATAGAACCTCACCTTTATCACCATGGTCTCATAAAAGTTCTAGTTGGATATTACTTGAAGAATATAGGAGACACATAGGAAAACTTTCTGATTAGAAACTTTTTCCAAGGTCCACCCAAGTTACCTGAAGGAAGTTTAGTGAAAAAGAGTAGGAGGAGAAGAACAAGTCTTGCAATTCAAAACACTTTTACAACTTTAGCAAAAGAAAATAGTGAAGAGAAGCCTCTCTCTGAAACTATAACAGAGATCATACAAAAAACAAAAGAGAGAGGAAAAATGAAAAGAAAAGTTGAGGAAATCTATCAACATACTCCTGAACCTTCATCAAAGGATTAGAAATTACTTTATGAGAAATTAGTCAACATTAAGGAACAATCCAAGAAAGAGAAGGAAAAGGTGAAAACAAGACAGAAAGAAAGCTTAGGCTCACAAAGTTTGAAGAGAAGCTCTAGGCTTAAGGGTAGAATGAAGAAAACAAAGTCAAAAGAGGCCAACTTCATAGATTTGGGAGAGGAAACTCCAACTCAATCCGAAGACAACATCTCATTTGAGAAAAGTCCATAACATTCTCCTCAACAAAACTTTGAAAGTAGCCCAAGGAGAGTCTCTCCAGGGATTGACCTAGTTCAACAGTAGATTTATGATTATATTGATTCATTGGAGTA
This sequence comes from Pinus taeda, assembly GCA_000404065.3. Taxonomy (NCBI): domain Eukaryota; kingdom Viridiplantae; phylum Streptophyta; class Pinopsida; order Pinales; family Pinaceae; genus Pinus; species Pinus taeda. The sequence continues at coordinate 114,577 of APFE030708075.1, forward strand.
GAAGAATCCATCAATAGATTAGGGTACTTCATCCAACCCTAAGCAGCCAGCTACATCACAAGAGACTCTGATTAGCTCACTTAAGCAGGAAATCTATGAGTTGGAGGTCTTAAATAGGCATATTCAGAAGGAAAATGAAACTTTAAGAGAATAAAACAAGTTGGATAAGATTATTCATGATAGCACCATGTTTCATTTGGGTATGTGGTATAAGAAGAACATAAAATTAAAGAGGAAAAATAGGAAGCTAAGCAGGGCTCTCATTAACCTTAAATATAAATTCCTCATGAGAAAGCCTAGAATGGAAATTGTAGCAAAGAGAAGCAATAAAAGGTTGGATGTTCTAGCTAAAGCTTCAAAGCAAATGGAGTAGAAGGAGGGTGTTAAAATTTTGATTGCATAGTACATGCAATAGTCTTGCAGTGGGGGTATGTTGAGTTCCAAAACTACCTCTTTCTTAAGCAACTTGTTCATCCTTCTTCCTTTGCTTTTCCATGAAAATACATCCTAAATCATCCAAAGCCATTACACATTGCCTCAAGGAGTCTATTTCAATGATTTTCAAGTTATATTGTTATGTTTTTTATTTGGATAGGGTTTTTTATTTGGAATGTGGCTACGGAACACAGCCACATTCCATAGCTAACTGGCTATTCCGCAGCCATATACATGCTTTGTAGGTTACAGGTGTTAAGAGAGGAAACAGACCATATGGGTAGCTGGGAAAATTTCAGAGCATGGATGGTGTCCTATCCATTTGATCAAAATCGATGAGCAGGACCCCAGTCAAAGGGGAGTCAACAAAAGAAACCTACAGTAAGTAGAACTCTATTTTTGCATGTTTCTTAGTAAATGAATCTGAGGTAGTCTCCCGAAGCCAAGGATGTCATTTGCCACCTGCACAACCAGTATCCAATAGCCACTATTCAGAGATTTGTGTTTCAAGGCAACTGAAGACAAAATTTCCAGATACACTACCTGTCTGCATGTTTGTTGAAGATGACTTCTCTCTTCAAATATTTATGTATTTTTCCTATAAATATCATAATTTAGAACCTAGAAAATGTTCTTGTTTTTGCTGATGTAATAGTGAAATTTCCACTTGTAGCTTGAGAAACTCAGTGCTCTGTTTTTAATATAGAAACTATGTTTTTTTAATAGATACTTGAAGCATGTGAAGTGTCGATTCTACATTGCTAATCCTAGACCTTGTAGAGGGCCCCTGTGTGGTCAAGGGTATATTTCATTTCTGTGCATTTTAATTATGTTGTCTTTATTCGTTTAAATTGTACATTTACTGTGTTTTTCATCATCTTCATAATTGTTTTCTAATACTGTGTTTATTGTAGCTTGTGACATTTGTTTCCACTAACTCAGGATAGTTGTATTCTAGCATAGAGTAGTTCTTTAGTTTCCATTATTTTCTAGCCTTTTAACCGTAGTTTTTAGATTGATGTCAGTAGCATAATTAGATTTATTTCATCTATTGTTCCTTAGTTATTAGTTTTTAAATTTAAGTTGTTTAATTCCTTTTTCTAATTAGTGTATTCACTCATGATATAAATGAATGTTTCCAAAGCCTTTTGTCGATGGTTAGTCCTCAAACTAAATGGTGAAATGTTGTTTCTATGAATGAGACATCTTGTTGTTCATTAGTTTTTGAGTCAAGATGTTTAATGCCTTTTTCTTATTAGTGTAGTCACTCATGATATAAATGAATGTTTCCAAAGCCTTTCATTGATGGTTAATCCTTAAACTAAATGGTGAAATGTTGTATTTAGGAATGAGTTTTTCATTACAATTGTTGTTCATTAGTTCTTGGGTTAAGTAGTGCAATGCCATTTTCTTATCAATTTAATAACTCATGATTTAAATGGATATTTTCAAAAGCCCTTCGTTGATGGTTGAACCTAAGACTAAGTGGTGAAATGTTTTATTTATGACTGATTTTTCCTTGCATTCTCATGTTTACTTCTTTTAGAATGATGAAGAATGAAATCTCTCAAATATTGCTATCATAAGGAGTTAATTTTCCATGAATTATGTAGCAGAGTGACAACAATACTTCATTTAGTTTTTCTTTCACAAATGGAATAGTTGCAATTTCATTTTTGTTTCTTTCCCTTAGTTTAATTGCAGTTCCATATTCAGTAGTTCACTAAGATTTAATTTTGCAAGTAGACTAGACAGCATAAGTAGTTTTGTTTCCAGTATTTCATTTTCAGTTCATTATAGATAGTTGTAATTCCATTTTCTCATTTAACTTTTGGTTTTGTAATTAGGCATACAATAGTTTTAAGAGTCCTTTTAGCTCATGTTTTGGAAACAATTACAATAGCAAGAAGAGAAGCTCTGTTTTTCACTTTCTTGTTTAAAAAAAACTTACTTCCAAATCTGGCCTAAAAGCACTTTTAGCTCTCACTTCATTTTTTTAGGTTCTTAGCAGTAGTAAATTAAGATTTCAATTATATTGCAGAACTTTAGGAATCAAAAGAACAAAACCCCAAAACAAACATAAACTTGAAAATAGTGAAGGAAGGGTCATCTAGCACATATAGTGCACTACACTTCATCAGTTTATGACACCCGGATTGATAGTTTATGTAGCAATTTAGGAAATTAAATTGACTGAAAACAACCATTCAACATATTGCTAATTCACTCGTTAACATGAATTCATACATGATTATATATAAGAAAAACTTATCTTGGATTTGTATTCAAGATGGGAAATTGAGTTTAAGAATACAACTCTCCACCCAACCATATACAAGCTACAACCAAATTGGTCATAGTTGTCACCCCCGAGCTAGATTCTAGGGACTAAGATGGTCTTGCTCAAGGGAATAAACACCAACTTCCATCTAAACACGGGGACTCTATAGGTTCTCCCACCTCCACCCACTAGATTCTTATTAGTCAAATAATGCTCAGGGAATATAGAGGCATGTTGCCTCCACCCCCCAATTATCAATAGCCACACACACTCCATGTGATCGAGAGGCTTCACCTCCATCCTGGTAGAATGCACACAGTGGTTCTACCAAGTGAAAGGAATCAAGAACTCACTACCAGAACTAGTTGAGCAAGCAAAGAAAACTCCAAAATTCCCTTTACCAATATCCCAAGGGCTAAGCCTCTACCCTAGGCTCTTAAGGGACTCTAGAGAACACCATCTTCACCCTCCATCACTCTTATATCTGTTGAGATTTACCCTCAGCTAGAGGAAATTACTCCCATACTCCTAATGCTTAACCAAAGGTATGATAGTATTCTAAGAGTGCTGAAAGAGACCAATGTCCTCCATAGTGTTGTAATGCTTACTAATTATGTGTATATATTACCACCAGAGAGGGTCTTCCTACCACTCTATGATAGTCTCCCTATGCACCTACTTTGCACTGCCCAAAAAATGATCACGAACTCCTTGATACCAAGTTGAGCATGTGCTCCCATGTGTGCAACAAAAGTCCTCTATGTGTGTGTTTTTTGTGGGTGTCCCCACAAATTATATTGTGTGTGTGTTCTTTTCCCTATGTGTGTGGGTTAACTCCATGCCCTTTTCGTCCAACTCCTATGTGCATTTCCCCTTTTCCACATTGTTCTCTCTCTTGACCTTTGTGTGGCCTCTCCTTATTTTTAGTGTGGTTTCTCCTTCCAACTCTTCCCACAATTTCTCATGTATTAATTCTTTCCTTTGTTGTCCTGTGTAGTTCCAAAGACATCATGGGTTGTGTATCTTACTTTTAGTTCATAAATTTACAACACCATTCCCCTTTAAAGTACCATTCTGATTCATTTAGATCTCAACAACCAACCTTCATTGGTTTTCCCAGCAATCCATTTTGTTCCTTCAACAAATAAGTTGAATTTCCCAAGAAATTCACCTCCCTAAGTCCCTTGGAATTTTTGTCCCTTACTTAGTGCACTTAAAGTTTTAAATTCAAATACAAAATCCATATTTGCATGGCAAGAATAAGTCAAATATAAGCATCATTTTTATATTTTCCACTCTAAAATAATTAAGATGGGTGACAAACAATATAATGAGCGAATATAGATCACACATCCCCATTTTGGGAGGCTTTTGGTCCCAAAATCTCCTATTAAATGAGCTGAGAAGATTTTTCCTCCTTTTCTTGGGTTTACTATTTAGATTTTCCTAGAAATTATCCATTCAAACCATTCTAACAAAGGCCATGCTATCCCCGTCTTATAGTTTTGGACGTCTTCTGCAAAACTATATCTTCTATGAACTCTTCTTAAGAATCTATTGCCAAATCCTCCATAGAAGGTAGACCCTATTTACAGGGGCTTCACTAGGGGGTCAATACCATAACCCGTGCATTCATATTGGGGGATATATATTGAGGAAAAAAGAGATAATATATTGAGAATATAATAAGGGGTAAAGGTTTTTTATATTGGAAGGCATAAAAATGGAGCTCAAAGTTAATGAATAAATATAAAGGGGTATAAAAAATATTAATGAAAAATGGATACCTAAAATATCTTGTGAAAGTAGTGTTTTTTTGAAATGGGAAGGTGTATTGGGTTCATATTGGTAGGGGATTAAATAATCTAATTTTAGGAGGTATTTTCCAATATGTAGTGAAATTTAGGGTATTTTTAGTATGCCATGAACACACATGATATGTCATAGGTTCATTGGGTGGAGCCCCTGTGGATTTATTCTTCTTCCTGATCTAGCATGGAAGGCTCAAAAATTTTCAAATTATCTACATTCACAACTGAGTAAATACACATGTATAGTGGTAGAACATGTTGATATAAATTATCACCCACCTTTTTCAGTATCTCAAAGGGACCATACCACAGAGCCTTGATTTTCTTGCCAGGACATTGTAGCCTCTCCTTGCTTAACTGTAGCCATACTTTGTCTCCCACCTTGAATGACTTATGTATTTTGTGTTGATCATGTATGGGCTTGTATTTTTCCACTGACTTTTGCAATGCCTCTTATACCTATATATGGATCTTCTTGATCTTCTCAACAAACTTTTCAACCCTCAAGCCATCCCCTATAAGATCCTCTCTCACTCGTCCCCGCTGGGCATATGCAATATCCAAAGGTGAAGGCAGCAAATATCAAAAGAAAATTTCAAATGGGACTTACTAATAGAAGTGTTGAATTATTTTTTATAAGAGTGTTGTATATGTACCATATTTTCATCTGAGGTCTTTATATGCTTATAATTATAACCCTTCAAAATTTTCACCATTTTTTTGTTGGCTACTTCTTTTTACCCATCTATATGTGGATGGAATGATGTGGACCTCTTCAACTTCATGTCCATATTCACCCACAATGTAGTCCAAAATGCACTCATAAATCTTGTCTCTCCATCTAAAACAATGCTCCTTGGTATCCCAAAGTGGACCCAGGCATATCCCATTGATGGTATTTTTATAGGGAAGCCCCTGAAACCTAGACCATTATCCAGCAAAAACCCTAAAATCAAAAACCCCAAATTGATTTGAACTATCTAGTCTAAAATCCATTCTTGCACAAGTCAAATCCTTGGCTATGACTATAGATAGATCCCTCTCTGGTTTGGTAGGGCTAGCTTCCAAATCAAAATGTTGGTTTGAGGCTCCTCCATCAATATCCTTTCTTAACCTTGGGACATTGAGGAGTGCTAACAGACCCAATAAAACTCCTAACCTAAAAAAAAAATGTAGGCACCGTCCATTTGATGATGGCCTCCATCTTGGAAGGATCTATCTTCATCTCTCCTCCACATATCAGATACCCCATATACACCAAATACTATTCTGAAAACTTCCACTTCTTGATGTTTTCTAATAGGCGGTGCTTCTTTAATGTATCCATCACCTGTGTCAAATTTGAGATGTGATCCTCACAAGTAGCACTATATACAAGTATATAGCCATATAAATAGATAATAATGAACGAATATATAAAATGGAGCAATATATCATTCATTAAACTCATAAATGTAGCTAATGCATTACATCAACCAAAGGTCATGACTAGGCACTCGTAAAAACCTTTCCTTGTTTTGAAGGTGGTCGTCCAAGTATCTTCTTCAACTCAAGCCTAGTGACATATAGAATTTAAGTCCATCTTGGTGAATGAATTCATCTTCTATAAACTATCCATCATATCATCTATCTTGGGTAGGGGGTACCTATTCTTCAACATGATTTTTTCAACACCCTGTAACCAATACACATTCGCTAAGTCCCATCCTTCTTTGGAACAATGATGATGGGTAACCCACATGGTGATGTACTTAATCAAATGGAACCCTATTCTAATAGTTGTTGCAACTATTTATTCACATCACTTAATTCTATAATATACTTCTTGTACAACCCAATGTTTGGCAATGGGGATTCCGACAATAATTGGATCTCGTGCTCCACTTCCCTCTTGGATGGTAACCCCTAAGGCTCCCACAAAGAACCCCTATATGCTTGTAGAAACTATTCCAATTGCTACTTTTGTTTCTTAGTACACCCCTCCAGGGATGCCTTTCCTCTTATAAACTCTTCTATAAACAAATTTTCTCTTAAAAATAATAAAGCATACTTCTTGCTAGAACTAACCAATTTTTTGGCTTCCTTGGCACTTACCAATGAAATTTTCAACTTTCATTTCTGCATGTTGATAGTGAATTATTTTCCATCCTTGATGAGCCAATACTTCTTGGATCTTCACATGAATATTGCATCTCGCATGTACATGTAGGGATTTCCAAACGCAACTCCACATACATCAAGGGGAACTACATCTAGTTCTACTTAATCAATAAAATTAACATTGATGATAAATATGATTTTTCACTATATTTTTTACCTTCAACTTTGCACCATTATTTATCCATCCCAATGGATATGGGCTTACATGATAATGAACTTGCAATCCCAATTCGTTAACTAGCTCTATTGCAATGAGATTTTTCTATGATCCCGAGTCAAATATAGCAACAATATTTGTCTTCTTCACCTCTATATTTATGTGAAAGAGTTTAGTCATCTCTTTCTCTTCCTACTATTGAACTCTACTCAGATTCGCCTCCTTTTGCATTGGCATATAGACAATGCTCTCATCTGTGTTCGGGGTGATTTCAAATTGTTTGTTGGAATTAGTGGCCATGAGATTATTATTCTTATGTTTTTTCTTTCTGTTCTTCAGGTTAAGCTCTAGATGAAACTTCCAACACTTCTCCTTTGTATGGTCATCAATGTTGAAGTGGTTGTTGGGATCTTTGCAGTGGTGTGTTATGGAAATTGTATTTTTATATTTCCCCCTTTTCACTTCTTCTTCCCCTCATTAGAAGTGTCTCATTGCTCCTTCTCCTTGGATTGAATTGATTTCCCTTTCTCTAGGCCTATGTTCTCCAGATATTGTGCCTATAAACAAGCCTCGTCCATTGATATAGGCTTGAACATCATCACTTTATTTTGTAGATGGTTTTTTAGCCCCCGCTAATACTTGAGGAGTACATTTTGTTTCTTTGGAGGGATATCCAACATTATGGCCATGTTTCTAAATTTTGTGTTGTACTTTTGTATGCTATGTCGTTTCTTTTACCTAAAGTAGTGCCACAAGATCCACTGGTCCTCTACATGCCTAATAGGGTAAAATTGTGAATTTATGAGGATTTTGAAGTCCTCCCACTAAGTCACAGAGGGTCATCCCTCCAACCTCAGGGTCTCTGCATGGGTTCCCCCAAGTGAGGGCATGGCCCTCTAATTTTAGTTGTGAAAATGAAATCTTTTGTTCTTCATCAACATCATGGACACTAAAATAAACTTATGTTTCTTGCAACCAGAGATTTAGCTTTGAAGCATTAATCTCACCTTGGTACATCTTGATTTTGGCCTTCACTTCCATTTTTAATAGGTAATGTGAATGATTATTGACACTTGAATTGGGTTTATATTTTTCAAGTCCTTTCCTTAGTTGGTTCTCTATTTCTTCCCAATATCCTGAAATCCCCTCTAATCTATCCTCAACATTAGAACCCCTACCTTCTCCAAATATCTCGATCTTATTTGATAGGGCCAACATTAGCAGATTCATATTATGCCTTTTATCTGCAATGTATACTTCCAATTATGTAAAATCTTTCCTCTTTAGGATCGCGATGGTCATTCATAGATTTCTTAGGCATGATTAAGGTTTTAAAACTTTTCGTGTAGCTGATCTAGATCCATAGCAAATATCCACAATATACCCAAAGAATATTGCTATGATACCAATATGATCCATAAACTTCCATGGATATTCCATTAGATAGTTCATAATAATAGATCTGACAAAATTATATTTAAAGTTACGAAATATACACTACTAGGGTTTTACTTTTTCATTAGATTTTTGGATTTTTATATTAAATCTTTTCTTTTACCCTTTTTTTTTTGTAATCTTGGCAGGACTACATCTTCAACATGTTCAATATATCACCCCAATCAGGGTAAGGAATTAACCGGTGACTTCACATCAAGGAGTGCCTCAACAAAGCACCTGATCACCATCTATCCAAGACCCCATGGACAAATTTTTATATTAAAGTTAATTACATATTAATGAAAATTAAAATTATGTATAAAATAGAGAAATGCAAAATAAAAAATCACAATCCATTATTGACATAATCTATGACCTCAGAAACCCTTTCAAGAGAAAACTTAGCTGGAAGGTGAGGCCACTCTACTCTCTTTCTCTTAATAGAAAATGCTTTCAAGTGCAAAGAAGGATGGCTTATGGCTCCTATGCTACTATAGTTCAAAAATCCCTTCTATTTTCTCTATCTCATATCCCTCTTTCCAACCTTTTATCATCTATGGAAAAAATGCACTTGAAAATAATGGAACCCCTTCTCCTCTGAGTAGCCCAATTATAACACAGCCCAATAACCTACTAGTAGTTAGGCTTGACTACCTCAACTCTTAAGTTGAGTTACAATATGGACCCTAGTATCTTATAGATTCTTCTTCATCATAATCACATGGATATCCCATTTTCCATGAATAATGGGGGTCGATGTTAAATTCTCTCAAATTATGGTGGTGAAAACAAGAAGGTCAACTTCTCACTAACATAACTTTTGCATATGGACCTTTATTGATGTGGTTAATGCATCATTGGAAAGTTATTTATCTGTTGAATATCAAAAAATGGTATGAAACTAAAGTGACCAAGTTTTATCCCCAAAATATTTTGTTTGATGCCTCAAAATTCTCCTAGAAGGTTTCAGACCCTAGTTTGCAAAACTTAGTCCCACCGATAACAATGGTAATATGAGTTGATTCATGGATTGTTTCCACTCTAAAATAATTGAGATGGATGGAAAATTATATTAGGATCCAATATGGATAACACCTCCAAATTTTGGGATGCTTTTGGGCCCCAAAATATTCTACTAAATGAGGTGAGGAATTCTTTCCTCCACCTTCTCTCAGGTGTACCTTTCATTTCTACCCAATCTTCCAAATTTCATGATTCCCCTATATTGTATTTATAGATCGCTTTTGCAGAACTATATATTTCTTCAACTATGCCTGAGCATTTGGTGCAAAATCCTCTATAGAAGGTAGGACTTGTTCCTCTTCCTAATCTACCATGGAAAGTTCATAAATTTTCAAATTGGTTACATTCACAACTAAGTAAATGTGCATGTATGGTAGTAGAATGAATCAATAGGAAATATCAACCACCCTCTCCAGTATCTCGAAGCGACCATACCACAAAGACTTGATTTTCTTACTAGGACCCTACAACCTCTCCTTGTTCAATTGTAGCCACACTCTATCTCCGGCCTTGAATAAAGTCTTTGTTATGTGTTTGTCATGCCTGGAATTGTGTTTTTCCTATGAATTTTGTAGTGTATCCTACACCTATATATGGATCTTCCTAATATTCTCAATAATTCTTTCAACCCTCAAGGCATCCCCATAAGATCCTCTCTCACTCCTTGTTTCCCACATGTAATATTCAAAGGTGAAGGTGAAAAATATCTAAAACAAGTTTCAAATAGGGACATACTTGTAGAAGTGTGGAGTTCTCTATTATAAGAGTGTTGTATATATACCCAATTTCCATCCCATGTCCTTGGATGTTTCTTATTATAACCCCTAAAAATTTGCACCAAAGTCTTGTTGACTACTTTTTTCCACCCATCTGTCTGCTTATGGAATTTTATAGACCTCTTTAACTTGTTGTCCATATTCTCCCATAATGTAGGCCAAATTCACAAATAAATATCATGTCCCTATCTGAAATGATTCTCCTTGGTGTCCAAAGTGCACTAAATCTCGTCAAAAGAACAAGTTTATTACTTCTTTCCTACTGATGGTATTTTTACACAACATCAAAACACACATCTTCCTAAACCTGTCAAATACCATGAACAAGTAGTCATGTCCCTTCCTATTTGTTAGTAAATATCCCACAAATTTCATGGAAATTATTTTCCAAAGATAAGTGGGTATAGGTAAGGGATGATCGACCATGTTTCATGTTAATAATCTTTCTAGTACAACAAAGCATGCATCCTCTTATAAACCTACCTAACAATTCTTGTATCTTGGTCCAATACAAATACCTTTGCAAGTTGGCCACTATCTTCCCTACACCAAAGTTCCCTGAAACCTTGGAGGTGTGAGCCTCTCTAATCAGCTATAGTTTCTCACCTTTAGGAACACATAGCTTATCTAGTTTTTATAGTAACCCATCTTGGATATGCTTGTCAATAATGTTGTCACCATCCTGCACATGACTCTGACTATGAAACTAGTAAAAAGCCTCCTCGAAGTCCTCATCCTCTAAAATGCCTCTTAGTATGCATCATGGGTGAATGGCTCCATGTGCATTAATGTTTCCAAATTTTTTATATTTGATGTGGGCAGCCTTGAAAGCATATAAGAAGACATGTTTGTGCTACTCTTCTTGTACTTAACCACTAAATTAAACTTCTTTAGATTAACCCCGTCTGCTGATAATGTGTGGTACATTGTAGCTTACTGTAGGCCTACAAGTACTATAGTGGCTAGTAATATGTGTGGATTACTATTTCCTTTCCCATGAGATAGTGCTTTAACTAAGGAACAAATCTCCTTGTCATAGGTAGGGTAGATAAGACCTATCCCATGAAATACTTCAGACTGGTAGCATACAAGCCCTCCTCCCTGCATCAAGACAACACCCATAGCACACCCACTCACAATTGTCTCCACTTCAAAAGGATGATGCAAGTTCGTTAATGCCAAAACTAGTGCTTGACTAATCTTATTCTTTAACTTCTCAAAGGCCATGTGTTGATCCTTTCACCTCTAGAATGCCACTTATTGTTATGGTGTGGAGTGGCACTACTAATGGTAAAAACAAGGCTATGAATTTCTTCAGGTACTATGTTTCCCTATCAAAACTCCTACCCTCAAAAACATTAGTAGGAACCAACCATTTCATGATGGGATCCATGTTGGCAGGATCTATCGCCAGTTCTCCTCGACATATCACATATCCCATATACACCGAAGACTACTATGCAAACTCACACTTCTTGATATTTGCTAGTAATTGGTGCTTCTTTAATGTCTCCAGCACCTACGTCTAATGTGAGATGTCCTCCTCGCAAGTAACATTGTATACCAATATATCATCCAAATAGATAATAGCAAATGAATCTGTAAAAGGGTGCAGTATATCATTCATTAACCTCATAAATGTAGCTGATGTATTATATATGTTGAATACCATGACGAACCACTCATACAAACCTTGCCTACTTTTGAAGGTAGTCTTCCAGGTATCTTCTTCTTTAACACAAACTTAGTGATATCCAAAATTTAAGTCCATTTTAGTGAAGTACTTCACTTGCTACAACTGATCTAGCAAATCATTTGTCTTAGGAAAAAGGCACATGTTCTTGAGCACGATTTTGGGTATTAGGTAATGCACTTATTCAATTTTTGGAAATGTGTCATCAAAACATTTTAGATATTAATACTTTATAAGTACTAAATATTCAAATAAAAATTTGATTCAAGTCATTTTAATTATTTATTTGATATCAAATATCTTCTAAAAACAAACTTCAAATTTCATGGTAGTGAGAAGGAATATGAAAAATGTTACATCAACTAGTTCATTCCAAATGCCCCACTGAGTGGCAAATTTTTATTTCTAAGTAATATTATTATTATTAAATACATGTACTTGTACATGTATGTGTTCTAGCTCACCGCAGAAAAGAGCATGTAAGTGGATGACGTCACATATCTTCACCTACTTAATTTTACCTATTCTCTTTGATTTTAAGGATCCCATAAAATAATTTATGGAGTTATATATGGATATAGAGTTGTTCATTTCTGAAGCACATATTTATATATTTTTTATTGCTACTTAATTGAGTATATACTTAATTTATTTATTTTTAACTATTTTCATATCAAAGTATCATTTTTTTTCTGCAAAATAACTTAGCAAATAGTGGGATAAGTACATGCATATGTTATGTGCAAAAACACATAAAATAATCAAGATGTATTTGACATATACTTAACAAGATACACTAAGGAAATTTTGCATGAAAAACTTGATGTGCTAAATTTTTTTGGCCATGAGATAAGTTGGGTTGAATTGGATCTTATCATTCTTCTCAACAATTTTTTACTCTACACTTGACTTCCAGGAAATAGTGTATGCATTCTTATATAGCATACTTATCACATCAACATAGGTATGATTAATCATTAATGGATTATAATCTATCTCGTAATTATGGTTGTAAAACTATTGTTTTTCTATATAATTATATATGAAATTTATTATAAATAATTAATTCTAAATAAATTTAATTGACAAAGGTACATCTATGCTTTTTTAATGAGACATTTTTTTTTTAACTATTGCACTTTTTAAATGTATTTATGTTAGTTTAGAAGCTCAATGACAAATTCCAAATATGGGATGAGATTCCTCTTTTTGGGACGACCAATTTTGACTATTGAATCATTCAATTTGGACAAGGGAAAAGTGTCATTTTTAATTAAGCCCTACAAGTGCATATTTGATCAGGTTGACCCTAAACAAAATTGGATATAAATACAAGAGACCTCAACCTAGTTTGGATATTATATTGGATCATTCTTTTATTCTCTTTCTTGGTTTTGGCTCGCACAAGTCTAAGGTAGGTCCACAAAGAATGGTTTTGCTCGAATGTGAAATGACAGGGCCTAAAGCTCACATCTCTATTTTATGGTTTTGGGTCTCGAGTACAAGTATGTCACAGAGAAATCTTGACTGCAACCACATACATGCTAGCTCATCTGTGTGATTGAGGCCTTTCATCCACACACACATCGCGTCATCCGTGCAGTTGGGACCTAGGGTTTGTTTTTTCAGTTGACTGAAGTTTTTGTCAGTTGACTGTAGTGTTCGGGAACTAAACACAAACAATGATAGTTGATTGTAGGCATTTGAAGCATGGTTTTACTTATTAGCTTTCTTGGGTCATCTTATGTATATTGACCAGTTGATTTTTCTAGATAGGTTTATGATTGAAGATATGGATCATTGTACTCTCTTTTTCTGAATCATTCAATGGAAATCTAATAAGAAGAAGAATTGGAAAGGGTTTTCCCCATATTGGGTTTTTCCCTAGTCTGTGATCATTCCTAGTGTCTCTATGTGTGAATATCTTTTCTTCTATTGTTCCTTTAACTTCCACTGCATTAATGATGACATTTTTCTTTCTACATAATTGCATATGATTTTAAATAATGTTGTAACTATGAATAATGTTAAGTTTCTATGGGGTGAATTTAATATGCAAATGTTGAAATCCAATTATCAAAGTAGAGAATAATATATCCCTGAGAAAAGTTAACATGGAATTAGATTTGGGTTGAAGAAAAGTGATTGACATCACCCCTAAGAAGACAACATTGATAGAAGAAAGAGAAGATGGCAGAGACCTAAAAGAATACTAGGGTTTGAAGGAAACCCTAGGAAATTTGGTTATTAGGGTTTTATGGATATCAGGAGGTTAGGGTTTGGAGGAAACCTTGTATTGTGACAAAGATTGGTTATATTCACTTTAGAAACCCTTGCATGGTCAATGTTGAGATATTCTAACAATTATGGACGATTTGATGTAGCCTCTAGATGGGATAGTCACATTTTTTCCTTGGTTATTGATGAAGATGATGAATGTATTGAAGGCAATAATGTTATATCGACAATGGATATTCATGACTTTTGAATACTAGGTCAAGAGAGATATGATCACCTCTCATTGAAGATAAGTAGTTTTAAATTTATTTTACCTCTTCGTGATTCTATTCATATTTGATTTTATTGCTTTGATTATTACTTGTACTTCCTGCATGTATATTTGAGTATTTAGTGGCTTAAAAATTATCCTCTTCAAGGGGGAAACCTCCTTTACATTACATAAATGAATAATTCTTGGATGATACAAATGACAAGACCTTCTTTGTATACACAGGATTTTAAGGGGTCACAATATAATTAGAGCCTACCTAACAATAATAATGTAAGGGCACAATAATAGCAATAGTGGGCTTCTATGGGGTACAACAATAACAATATGGGGGCTAAATGGGCATAATAATAATAATAATAATAATAATAAGGGGGATACACTAATATTATAGGGACCTCACATTCCCCTCTCCTTCAAAAAAATGATTTCCTCAATGCTTGAGTAGTTTTGGATGCTTCTGTATAAAATTCTCATCCTCACATTTGGAATATTCAACGAGTAAGTTCTTCCACTTAATGAGATACTCTGAAATTGATCGATTTTGTAGCTGTCGGGTTCTTGTTTCTGTGACTACTTCAATTTAAAATATGACTTTTCCTCCTTCATCAAGTTTCGACAACATTTTTTGAACTGGAAGCTTGTCACCGATAACCTTCTTTAAGCATGAAACATGGAAAACTAGGTGTACTGGGGAAGATGTTGCCAACTCCAATTTGTATGCCATAGTACCAATATCTTGCAACACCTTGTAAGGACTGTAGTGCCTGGGTGATAATTTATTATCCTTCTTATCTTTCTTGAGAGACATCTGTTTGTATTGTTTTAGCCGTAAAAATACCCAGTCACCTACATCAAACCTTCTTTCACCATGATGTTGATATTCCTGTTGTTTCATTCAATTCTGCGCTAGAGTGAGGTTATTGTTTAAGAGTTTGAGAACTTGTTGTTAATTCTCGATCTGATAGTCCACTACTTCAAACTTAGAAGTTTATCTTAAAGATGATGTTATGTATGGTGGATGATATTCATAAAGTTCCGTAAATGGGGTCATTTTTACTGCAGTATGGAAGGAATTTGTATACCACCATTCAACTATAGGTAACAACATGACCCATTATGTGTGCTTATTAGATACAAAGAAACAAATATATCCTTCAAAACATTTTTTCACTATTTAAGTTTTCCCATCAGATTGAGGACGAAAAGACGAGCTATGAGAAAATTATGTACCAAGGCAAGAAAATAATTATGTCCAAAAATTTCCAATGAAAATGGGATCTTTGTCACTGACTATAATCTTTGGGTTTCCATGAATCTTTTGAATTGTTTCCATAAATGCAGTAGCAATTGTATTGGCTTTAAAAGGATAAGATAATACACAAAAGTGTGCATAATTGGAAAGTCTATCAACTACCACCATGATGACACTCTTTCCTTCAGACTTGGGTAAACCTGTGATAAAATCAATTGAGACCTCCTCCCAATGCTAACTTGGAATGACTAAAGGTTGTAACAAACTCGGGTTCTTAATTATCTCAATTTTATTTTTTTGGAAAACCAAACATTTTGCCACAAAATTTTGAATATTAGATTTAGCTCCATCCCAAAAAAAATTCCTTCTTGACCCTATGGTAAGTTCTTAAAAATCATGAGTGCCCTTGTAAGGGAGAGGTGTGCAATTCCAAAAGAATATTTTGTTTGAGTTGGGAATTCTTAAAAATATATAGGTGGTCTGTGTAACCTAATGAATATTTTTTCCATCTAAATGTATCAGATGTACTAGGATCTTGTTGTCACTTTTGAATGAGTAACCACACCTCTTCATCATTTTTCCATTAATCCCTTGTTTCGATTATCCACTCAGGTTGGATAAGAGAAATGGGAGAAAGAAATGCTTCATCACCCTTATCCTTTCTTGAGAGTGCATATGCAACAAAATTTTGCTTCCCTTTCTTGTAGATGATTTCAAAGTCATAACCCAACATATTTGTTACTCATTTTTGTTGCTCTTCTAAAGATAATCTTTGTTCCAAAAATTATTTAAGACTATCATGACCTATTTTTACCTTGAAGTGTCTTCCCATTAGGTAATGTCGCCATTGCTTTAGTGCATGTAGTATTGCCAACATGTACTTCTCATAAATAGGTTTGTGTAAATTCTTTCCTTTGATTGGATTAGTTCCAAAAGCAATGGGTCTACCTTATTGAATTAACACACCACCAATTCCATCTATCGAGGAATCACATTCCATAATAAAAGTTTATTGTGAAGTTTTGTGTAGCTAAGACCAATGCTTGGCACATTGCCTCTTTAATATGTTCAAAGGCCTTTCTTACTTCTAGAGTAAAAAAAAAAAAAATCTTTAGTAATGATGTTAGAGGTGTCACAATTCTCCCATGATTCTTAATAAACTTGCAATAATACCCTACCAACCCGATATATCCTCAAATATGTTGTATGGTTGTGGGATTTTTCCATTCCTTAATGGCTTTGATTTTATTAGGGTCTACCTTAAAACCCTCATGAGATACAATATGACCCAAATATTCCACCTCTTGTTCTACAAAGAAACATTTGGAGGTTTTTGCGTATAATTATTTCTTCTCCAATAGTTTGAGCACCCTGTCAGCATGTTTAACATCATCCTTCCAAGACTTGTTGTAGATTAGTATATCATCAAAAAATACTAACACAAAATTTCTAAAGAAGGGTTTAAAAATTGAATTCACCAAACGTTGAAATGTGGAAGGTGCATTAGTAAGGCCAAAATGCATGAGAAAAAATCATAATGACCCCCATGCGTTATGAATGTTGTTTTCGTAATGTCTTCAACCTTCATTCCAATTTTATGATGTCCTAAATGAAGATCAAGTGTGGTGAAGTAAATTTCCCCATGTAATTCATCCGACAATTCATCAATGACATGAATGGGAAATTTATATTTAATAGTTACCTTGTTAATCTCCCTATAATCTGGACACATACACCTTTATCCATATTTCTTGTGCACCCATACTACTGGAGTAGAGAAAGAACTTTGACTAGGTTGAATTATACCAACCTCTCGCATTTACACAACCATATGTTCAATTTCACTCTTTTGGGCATAAGGATATCTGTAAGGCCTAATGTTTTGAGGAACACTTCATAGAATCAAATGAATAACATGGTCATGATCATGAATAGGTTGGGGGAATTTGGGATTCCTAAACACCTTGGAATGAGTGTCCAAGACTTTTTGGAGATTTGGAGAAATACATAATTTCGATGTTTGAACCTCAAGTGAGCATAATTGTGAAATTATGCTCTATTGTTCTTTATTGAGAAGATTTTTCATGCCATTAGAGTTGATTATCTTTCTTGGTTTCCATGCGATACCCATTAATTCAACTTCCTTTCCTTCCCAATAAAAATTTAAGAAAAGTTCTTGAAAATTGAAAGTTATAATCCCTAAAGATTGTAGCCATTGGACTCCTAGTACAACATCAACACCAGCCATTGCAATGGAAAGCATTAGACTATTAAATATATATTACCCTATGTTTAGCTTGATATTAAGGAACTTTCTAGACAAATTTATAGTTCCTCCCTTTGCAACCATCACTTGAAACTCTGGTGTTGGATATAGGAATCAATTCAATTGCTTGGCTTTCTTACAATGAATAAAATTATGGGTACTACCTGAATCAATCAGAACTATTACCTTTTTTCTTCTTGTTATATCCTTCTATCTTGAGGGTTTGAGGGGTGGTGATTACTACCAATGTGTTACAAGATATGGTTAGATTTATTTCTTCTTTCTCTGGGGTTGGTTCCTAGTGTATATCCTCATTTTCTTATATTTCTTATTCCTTTTCTTCCTCCTCTTCAAAATCTATCTAGAACAATTTCCTCTCAACACACTTATGACCTTTAGTGTATTTTCTATCACAACTATAACAAAGTCCTTTTTCTATTTTTTCCTCCAATTGTTGTGGCATCAACATTTTAGGTTGTGGAAGACTAGGGGCAACAACACTTCCATCCTTACAGTTGTGAGTGGTAGACTTCCTTGTTGCCATAATTTTTCCTTCAACTTTTCTTTCCACCTTGAATGTCTTCCCCAATGAATTAAGTTTCCAAAGGAAAACCTCATGTTGGATGTTATATTTTAAATTCACTATGAAGACGTCAATCATATGTTCCTATAGAATGCTAGTTACCCTAATATTCAATTTTTGGATGTCTTCAATGTGCTCTGCCATTGAACCCTTTTGTTTGAGATTTATCAATTGGCTAAAGAAGGTGTTTATCTTTGTATCTTCATAATGTGATATCATTTCCTCCATAAACATTGACCACGTGATAAGTGGTTTACAAGAATAAATTCATCTATACCATAAAAATTGATTGGGTTCTAAATATAGATATGCAATACGTACCTTTTGTGAGGGTTGCACATCCTATATATCAAAATATTGCCCCATATGTAGTATCTATGTTACTGGATCTTTTCCATCAAAATTACTCACATCTATATTTGGAATGTGGTGGTTCTTAAACCCTACATTGGAGTGTCTAAAATCATAATTCATATTCCTTTTTCCCCATCATGATTTTCATGGATTACCTTATCACCACCGGGAATCCTTTCTTGCAACAACTTTGTTAACCCTTCCAACTTCACATTCATCGCATCCATGTCTACTTCAAAAAAACCCCTTTTTTCCTTTTATACCATCCATGTCACCTTTTATTTTTTCTTTTAAACCATCCATTTCACCTTTTAGCTCATCTTTGGTTTCTCTTTGTGAGAGCGAAATTTGTTGCACTTGGTATCGTAATTTTGATATATCATGATGCAATTTTTTCTCTTCATGCGTCATAGTAGATCTTTCTGATAGTTTAATGGATGTAGAATTTATTTTGGAGGAATTTTAGAACCAAATACTGATATGTATGCTTCAATATTCCCTTGGAATCACTTCAAACTAATTTTTCAAACAAAATTTATGCAATTTAAAAAAAATACACAATTTTTCTTGATTTTAGGAGCTCGATCTTTAAACAGTGGTAACTCTACAATTTTGCATCTACAAGGTTTGAAATTACTTTCTATGGTAGCCCTGTTCTTTCCAATGCCACAAGTAATATAAAAATTGGATTCTTCAAGTTAATATTATATCAAATCTCCAACAATGATCTGATTATGGACTAGCTCAGTACAACGAACTTGTACATAATATGTCACGTGTCATTTTTCAGCCTTCGTCCCTAAAATTGATACAATAAAAGCTACAGTCTGTTCTATTTTTGTTACTTTTTAAAACATTCCAATCTGATTCTTGAAGAGAAAGTTATGACGATTTTCCTTGGGTCACTTGTTTGAGACTCAATTATGGAGCATGGAAAAACCCTAACTTCTTTGGAGCATATCTAATAAAATATAGCGAAACAAGATATGAAATTTTGTCAAAATGTTCACCAAGATTTTAGTTCCATGTGGTCACGATTTCACCTTCTGAAGCTTCATGGAAAATTATTTAGAGGGAAAATTCCACGATGACCTATTTGAACCAGAAAAACCCTAGAAATCAAAGCTCTGAAATGAAATGTTATGCAACCAACTCACAAAATAGAAGTAAAGATAGGTCAACGACCTAAAACTTATCCTCTTCAAGAGGGAAACCTCCTTTAAATTACATAAATGAACAATTATTTGATGATACAAATGACAATACCTCTTTTTTATATATAGGAGCCTCAGGGGTCATAATATAATCAGAGTTTACCTAAAAATAATAATGTAAGGGCACAACAATAACAATATGGGGCCTACATGAGCAAAAAAATAATAATAAGGGGGATACACTAGTACTATAGGGACCTAACATTTTGATACTTCTAACCTCCTAATGAGTTGTGATAAGTGGATCCTTTTTTAGCATCATGGCTATTTCAAGAAGATAAGAACTAGCACTAGAAAGGGAAAAAGGCACTTGATGAAAATTTGACAAAGTGCTACAACTGCCTATGTCAAATAAGAAGGTGCACATGTATTTGAATACTACAAGGTATGTAAGTTTTAGCAAGAATATCAGATGGCACAGTAATCCCCAAGGTATGATGAGAATGTCACCTTCAGAAATGGCTCATGCATATGAAAGTTTGATTCATGGTACTTATAATGAGATGGTTCACTTAGTATTGGACAAGAATATTACATTCTATTAAGTCATGGTAAAGCTACATAGAAACATTGATTTTTTGGTATATTGGTGCTCTTGATATTTGGCAAGCATATTTCATTTTAAGATGGATTTCTTGATCCCATAAAGAAGGCTAGCACATTGATTCTTATATATGGTAATTTGATACTATTGATAGTATTTGTGATAAGCATGATAAACATGATGGTTTGAAGTGTAACAATAATATTATTTCTCAAGATCTATTTGTTGACCTTTGGCTTAGTAATTATGACATATGGTAAAATTGGATGTCCTAATTTGATGATTGAATAAATGTAAAAGAAGAAATATTCTCATATTTAGTAAAAAAAATAATTCATGTTATGATTATATGGATGGCTTGATGGAATTTGATATTTCTTAATAATAAATTGTTGACTTGACTTGATATTTGGACATGAGCTCTACCTAACATTTGGACCGAACAGTTTGTTAGATAGATATTGATATTAGTTTTGACCTAACATCTAAGGTCTAATAAGAAGACTTAGTTTATTTGATTGCACAATATTGATTTGTGTAAGGATGAGCATATTGGTTTGGTCAAGTGTTATGTTTGCATAAAACATTGTATTAAGCAAGCTCCCCAAGCCTGGTATGTAAGCGTTGATAGTTACCTCATGAAGACAAGGAGATGTGTACATCCAAACCTCTACTTCAAAAATGGTCCAAGGTATGGTTTTGATTTTGGTTTTATATACTGATGGTTTATTATTGATAGGTAATGAGCCTCTTATGATCAAAGTAAGAGGGAGTTGGCCTCTAGATTTTGAAATGATGAATCACGACATGATGAAGTACTTTTTGAATTTTGGAAAAGAAAATACATTGAAGAGTTTTTGGAAAGTGGAAATGCAAATCCTTGGACACTTTGATTGAATTTCAAGAAGTTAGAAGAGATATTCTTGAACCTAACTTAGAAACCAATAGTTTATTGAAGCATTGATGTTCCACATGAATATATTTTTCATAAAACTTGATTGAGATGCTTCATACACATTGAGTTGTCACTGAGCACACTTCGAGATATTTTCATGGGACAATCAATTTTTGGCTTGAGATATTCTTCCTAGGATATGTGATTGCATGGATGTAGTGATGTTGTTTGGGATTGTTATTGATAAGATAGGAACATATGGGTGTTACCTTAGTATGAGTTCTACCATGATATTTTTGGATGAGAAGTATGTAGTTTTAAGCATGACTGAGGTTGAGTACGATGTCGCTAGAATGGCTAGATGTGAGGTAGGTTGAAGAATCTCTTTGGAGATTTGTTTAAGTAGATATGGATATGAAAAGGGAAACATTGTGATAAAATGAGTGGGATCTTACTGGAAAAAAAACTCGTATATAGCTGAGACCAAGATATCTTCAGTCAGTGTTGTTGTATTAGACAAGCTTAGGCATGTGGTTGTTGCCTCCATGAGAGGGAGGATGAATAAGGAGACTACTTCTATTTCAACATGATGATTAATCTAATACCATATATGAGCATGATGATATGTTTACAATCTATAGAGAGTAGGATTGATTAATAACACCAAGCCAACTCTTCCCCCCTATCTGAGCTTCCACGGTGAGTAATTGAGATAGAGGGCTCCTAGGGTTGAGGGACAACTGTAAAATAGGGTTATAGATGTTGCTCCCCTATCTATTACCCACATATTTGGAGATGTTTCTCCCCTATATTTGTCCTTTCGGAGTACACCCCAATTGGTATCATACCCACAAGGAGGTCTTCATGGGAATATTGTTCCCCGTCTGGCCAACGGGATGAGAGTGTACTTGGGGGTAAAACCCAAGCTAATTATTATGTAGGTGTTCTACCACATGACTCTTGAAATTCATTGTTGAGAATATCAGTGATAAATAGGATCGGTTGAGATGTGCTCCTCTATATCACCTATTCATCAATATGGAGTTGAAATTTTTTTTCTTCCCTATGCAATTTCAGGATGAGATGTGCACCCGGATGTGATTTTTTGGTTGAGATATGCTCCCCTATGTAGTTTTAGGTTGAGACTAAACTACCTGATGTGGTTTTAGGTTGAGATGTGCTCCCTAATATTGTTTCAGATTGAGATGTACTCTCCAACATGATAGAGGATGGTAGCTTAGGATCCCCTTCGATGTCAAATTCTTCTTCTTTTAGATTTGAGAATGTTGAACATATGAGCAAGAAAAATTAAGAGATGAGTAGGAATAAGTAGAGATGAACCAAGATGAGAAGTGATTACATTTGATGATGAGATAATTGAGACAAGATATGATTTGATGACAAGATACTTGTGATGATTACATGATGCAGTTGAAATTTCACCCTAGCTGAGAGGGAGTATTAATTTGGAACCTCGGTGACAAATTCAAACCATAGGATGAGATTCCTCTTTTTGAGAGGTCTAGTTTTGACTATTGAAGCGCTCAATTTGGACAAGTGAAAAATATAATTTTGAATTAAGCCCCAAATGTGCATATTTGATCAGGTCAGCCCTAAAGAATATTGGACACCCTTGGAAATATATAAATACAAGTGACCTCAACCTCATTTGCATATCATCTTGGATCATTCTTCTATTGTCTTTCTTGGTTTTGGCTTGCACAGGTCTGAGTCAGATCTACGAAGAATGGGTTCGCTTGAAAGGTCAATTGCAAGGCATGAAGTTTGCATCTTTATTTGGTGTTTTGGGTCTCAACCGTGGGCATGTCATGGATAAATATTGGCTACAACCACATGCAAACCATCTCATCTACGCAGTTCAAGTCTTTCAGCCGCACACACTTCACGTCATCCATGTGGTTGGGACCTAGAGTTTTGTTTTTCAGTTCATCGAAATTTTCATCAATTGACTACATTGAGAGTTGATTGCAGATAATGACAGTTGATTGCAAGCATTTGAAGCTGGGTTTTAGTTATTAGCTTTGTTGGGATAATCTTATAGATGTTGATTAGTATATTTTGTTGGATAGGTTTATTCTTGAAGATATGGATCATTGTACTCTCTATTGTTGAATAATTCAATGAAAATCTAATAAGAAAAAAGAATTTGAAAGGGTTTTCCCCATAGTGATGTTTTCCCCTGTCTCTGACCAATCCTGATGTCTCTATTTGTGAATGTTTTTTCTTCTATTGTTCCTTTATGTCCCACTGCATTGATGATGATATTGTTATTTCTATATAATTGCATATGTTCTTGAATCATGTTGCAAACCTGAATAATGTTAAATTGTTATAAGATGAATTTAATATGAAAATGTTAAAATGCAATTATCAAAGCAAAAAACAATATAACCCTTAAAACTTATATTCTCATTTATAAAAACTATTATTAATTATTAATATTCATAATCTTCTTAAAATGAGTTTAATTATTTTTAATTCAATTCATATAGTATCATAATTTTTATAATTACATCTGCTACCTATTTTTATAACTTAAAATTTGAAGTATTTGTATAATTAGTTGCAAACCAAAATCCAGCGCACTTGCCTAACAATTTGACATAAAAAAGCACCTAAATATTTATAAAGTATAATTATCGCACTGTCGGGAAATAAATTCTTTAATAAAGAGAACAATTTTATTAAATATAATAACCCACTTATAACATATACAAAGTTGTAAAGTATAACCAAAATCATAAGATAATAAACTTTTAAATTAATGAAAATGTCGCGCACAACCTTAATGTAAACAAACCACTCACGATGGAGTGTATACTTACAAGCCTCAATTCAATTCATAAGTATAATATTATTATAACCTTGGCACATATTTCAATAAGCAACATAATATCCCATCTTTCATGATCTAAATAATATTTTATGTTCCAAATTTATTTTAACACCACTAAATAAGTCTTAAAATCCTAAATATGTCATGGGAATGGAATTCCATCTTGCTTGTTGTGAGGATTATGGGTGTAATTCATCTCAGCTACATTTCTAGTATTGTGTGGCATAACTTTATATTGATAGGACAAACTAGAAATAATGCATGCAAGAAAAGCTTCATCATATTTACTGTCTATTTATTTAATTCACTCTAACCTCCATTAAGTGGTCACCTTAATTAATATGATTAGAAAATATAAAAAATATTAAGAACTGTATCCTAACACAACGATGGGTTTCCTAGCATGTCCTTTGCGAATTTCAAGGCTAAGGTTCCACCACCATAAGTAAGGGTGTTTTGTTAGTTCTCATATACTTTTCATGGTTATCAAGTTGATATTCAATATGGAAGTATGATAATTAACTCAAAAGTCATATTTTATAGTAAATTAAATTAGAGTTGAGATTCAAGGTTAATGCATAGAAATAAATAATTTTACTAGTGTTCGTATATGGTAACAAGGTAATTCTATTTTATTATTTATAACCATTTCAAAGTTAACGATCTTTTGTAATTTATAACTCTTAAAATAAATCCGTATAAGGACTAGATAGATATTAATAGGAATAGTTTTCATTATTAAATGCAATTGTGACATTCATAACTTTCAAAATAACTCCATATAAAGAATAGATATTAATAGGAATTGTTTTTATTATTAAATATGTATGTTGTTTTGAGTAGATAATTTAGAGAAAGAATTTTTTGCTATCTTTAAGTATAGCAATTTTAATTTTATCAAAATTAATATAATTAATGAAATTTAATAAATATTTAAAGATTAACTTTGAAAATAATTTTAGTTCACACTTTTTTTAAAATATTATTAAAATCAAATTCAATAATAAAATCATCTAATCATGTTTATGTACATGTTTAATATGATTATATCTTCTTCACTAACCCAAAAATAAACTAAAATTGTTAAACATCATATAATAACATTAAATTAAATGGAGAGAATAGAACTAAGTGATTATATAACTAAAGTTAATATCATATGGCATCTTAAAATTAAATAAATGGTACATCTTAATTTTAGCCCCAAAAAATAAAGATCACTAATAATAATTATCAACTTATAAATATATATTATAAATAAAATAACATCAACATATTATATATATATAATGTTTCAAACTTAATATCTCAAATTTAATTTTAAAATATAAATTATTAGTGACATAAATCATTAACATGCACAAAATATCTTT
Source organism: Pinus taeda (assembly GCA_000404065.3). Taxonomy (NCBI): domain Eukaryota; kingdom Viridiplantae; phylum Streptophyta; class Pinopsida; order Pinales; family Pinaceae; genus Pinus; species Pinus taeda. The sequence continues at coordinate 140,200 of APFE030708075.1, forward strand.
TATAAATAAAATATACTACTATCCATTTGATATAAAAACATGTAACATATTTGAATGTTAATTTGAAAATTGAAATATATGTCAAATGTACATCTCATGTCAAATATATACAAAAAACATATACCATAACAATTAAATATACATGTCAACAACTACAATAATTTAGGTTCACTGCTAGAAGTAAGGGCATTGACATCTCCATTACTAGTGTTGGAGGCATTAGTACCATTGCAAGATAATAGTGTTAACTACAACATTTGATATGCCGATCCACTATAAATTATATTAATTTATTCTTAGATTGTATATTTTCATAGTTTAAATTCACGTCATAAACAATTTATTTTTTAAGCTATGTCGAGAAACTATAATGTCCAAGTGTTTGTGGAGAAGAATGTCCAACTATGTGTGGAGAAACCACAATGTCCTTAACTGTGTGTGGAGGAACTATAATGTCCAACGATTTTGTCTCCAACATATATTAATTGATTACTAGATGAGGATATAATGGTCAATCTATTGTTAAAGTTAGATAGATGGTTATTCTACGCTTGGAGAAAATGGTGGTCGGTAATATCATGGATAACATGGTTTTATTCCTACTCTTGGAGGAAATCATGGAAAATCATCTTATGAAGAAGGGGAAGGAGGTGGAGGATTACCATCCTTTGAAAATGAATTTAAAGAATACCAGTAGTGAGCCCTTAACCATTTGAGTAGGTTAAGGAAATAAACAATATTATGAATCAGTAGCATCATATGTTAGGGAATAGTCACCTATATTAATGCAAGCTTAGGGTCCGATATGATCTCCTTAGATTGAGCAGGGACAATTTTATGGTAAGGCATTAGTGAAAATATCTAACTAATCAAATTTTGATCAGATCTATGGTTTTTGTTGACAATGTGTGTTTGCATTGACATCAAGTCATGTACTATTATTGATGTCAGTGTTAGAAATTAAATAATAGAGCAATGCAACATATAAAATATTGGAGAAAAAATAAACACATAAAATGAGAGAGATGCATATATGCATGGTTCACCCAATTTGGGCGATGTCCACACAAAACAACAAGTCCTGCCTTTTATATTATCCAATAAACTAAAGGGACACAACCTACAACAAATTCATTGTAACTTCCTGTTCGCTCTAACATAATATCCTTTGTTTTTCTCTCACAGAATAATACACAGTTGAAATACAATTCCCTCATATAAACTAAGGGTTGCCTTCTAGAGAAAAAAAACCCTAAATTCACATAACTTCCACAGTTATATATTTCAACTAAAGACAAACCTAGATTGACTACGAAATTACAATATCTAACAAGGAAATATTTATCTAAAATTTTTCTTCACGGGCACTTCCCCCAAACCCAAGCCACGTGGGCTAAAAGAGTGTCACAGTCCCGCTAGACTCCACTAGCAGACATAGTGGGGAAGTGAGCCGCCACCCCCACACCCCTATGTCAGGGGTTGGGATCTAAATGCGGTTGAAACAAGACCTCTGAATTAGGAAGATAATCAGATTCTACACCCAACAATATCCCATTTGGAGACTAATTATATCAACTCAATCATTTAACAACATAAACTATGAAACGAGAACTGATACAATTACCCGTTTTGTTGATGTAGCAAAAAAATCAACCGATTTTGAAAAGTTATGATGCAGAATAGATATATATATATATTTTAGTGTAGCTTTTGACACTTTGAATCTTTTCAGTTTTTAGAATGTTAGTGATTTGCATGCTGATTTTAAAAAGTGTTGATTCTGCATCACGCCCTTTTTTAAAAGGATTATTTTTTCTTTAAGTTTTCTAATGTATTAACCTTTTTTTAAAGGATTATTTTTTTTCCTTTAAATTTTCTAATGTATTAAATGTGAATAATTATTTTCTAAATTTAACAATTAATGAAGTGGTCTTCTTCCTCATATTTTCTTCTTCTTCTTCTTCTTCTTCTTCTTTTTAGTGATGTCTTTACTTTTTTTCCATAGTTAAAGAAGAAGGTCGATATTTTAAAGTTTTGATATTCTACATATTTATAGATTATTAATTAATTTTCCAATGCACATCAAATAATTGTCTCTAATAAACCAATCATTTTTAACAATTGATATAAAAATAAACATTTTGAAAATAAATATAACTAAAAAATTACACATTTTGATAATTTTTTGCTAGAAATGACGTCAAAATCACAATTTTTATAGGAAAATTTTAACATAAAATGGTTAAATAATAGTTTTTTTTATGAGTTTCATGTCAAAAATAATAATAATCATAGTTTTTTTTTCAAAAAATAATGATCACATAAAAATTAAAGCGAAAATCAGATAATATAAATATTGAACATATAACAACATTAACTGAATACTTATTCTTCTCATAAAATGTAAAAGTCAAAACATTACAATTATAACTAATTAATAGTTACAAAAAATGAGCTTGGTTTCCAAGAATAACTTAAATTTAATCAACAATATCACGTAATCCAAAATCTTTACCCTCTAGAGTTTCATCATTGTCTTCTTCCACAATATTTTCTACTTCATTTTGCTCATTTTCCTCTTTTGATGGATCTATGATGTCTGTGAATCTCGCAATGTATGTCTTTCCAGTCATTCCATATAATAGTGGCTGAGGTTCATTTGCATTTTTTTCCACACGTGATTCATAAAATCCCCTTTCCTCAACCCTATTTCTTGCATTGCATCTGGAAGAAATTGAAGAGCACTAATTTCTTGCTAAATAAATTTGCATTGTTCTGGGTCATTTTCAATGGCAATGCAATTTCTTCCTTTTTGTAGGAAACGTCCTAGTGTTGTACAAAATTATCAAGCACAAAAGAAATAATGAAGTAAATTAGTATAATGACATATAAATTAAGAAAGAAGATATTGAAATTAAATTCTAAAAATAAATCCAGAACACAATCTCCTTCATTTGAACATAAGTCTATAAAATAGTTAATCAATGGCTGTGGCTTTTGATAAATGTTAACTATCTCTCCCTTTTCTTCTTTTTCTTCATATGTAATTTTTTTCACAATAGCATCATAAAGAAGTATTTGTCTATGACTCTTTCCATCTACTCGATTAAGAAGCATAGACTTATAGCTGTCATCTTTTGTCCAACTATCAATATGGATGAACTCACAATCATATATAATTGGTTGATCTTCATGGTTAAGAAGATTTGACTTTTGCCTGTAACATAAAATAGTAAAAGTTCAATTAACTTGTACATAAATGAATTTTTCAACATTAATCAAACATAAAATTTCAACATCTTGCCACCTCAGTTGCATCCTTGAGTTTGTTTTCCCCTGGAAGCTTGTCAATAAAATTTTCAATTGTTTCTGAATGAAATGTCATAAATCTCCATAATGGTGATGATGTGACTTCTACAAATCCCGCAACCAATTTACTAAGAGCCTGATAAGTATAAGGGTCACTATCATAGTCAATGTTTGGGATATTGAAACCATGGGGAATATCGACAATAACTAGGGAATAATGCCTTTTAGGTATCAGTTTAGCAATGTCTTCACAGTAACCTTGTATTACTTGATTTTGAATAGTGTCAAGCCCATTCCAAATAAAATGAGTAAGAGTTGGATCAATTTCAACATTCCTAAGATGCTTCTTTCTCACTCTTTCGATCTTAATTTTTTCAATAAATCATCTAAAATTATCTGGTGCTCCATTTGTATCCTTCCTCATATTTAATAAAATAAAAAAATATATGTATAGTAAAAATAGTATAGAGATGAATAACAATGAATGTATAAATAAACATACCCTTTTGAATGTAAGATAAAAATCTTTTAGTTTGGATGTACAACTTGAATATGGGTAGTTATGTACAACATCATCCCAACTATCTTCAGTCAGCAATTTAATCATTTGTTCTTGTATTTTCATGTAAACTTTATGACTAAATAGATAAAGTAAAAAAATTTAATATAATGATATGTATAACAAATACTACCATGAATAATATGTTATATTTAAAAGAAAAGTATGATCTAAAAATAAATAAAAATAATTCAACAAACTTACTTTTGAAATTCCTCACACATTTCGTCCAATGATAATTCTCAAATTCACACGAGATAATATTCTTTTGACAATTTTTTCATCCTTCACTCCTTGCAATGATTTCCAAGGTGTGATAGTCATATCTTCTAGAAGTTGCTTCATTTCAGGACCTGATTTACTGATGCTACATATCAATGGTTTAGAATTGTTAGCCTTCTGGTTTTTAATGCCAATGTTCTCCCATATGCTAAAAATATCATTAATTAATTCCCATATCTCTTCAGTTCTAAATGCCAACTAGAAAATGTTATCAATAATTCTAAATATATCATAATGTACTTTTCTGCCTTTTTAATTGATTTTTTCCACAATTTAATAGCCTATTTCCATACAACATTCCTTTCAAGATTATAGACTAACATTTATCTTATTCCAACCAATTTTTTCTTCAAATTCATCATGAATAAATCTAATCCTTTGTATGAAATTCATAGACATCCTATAGTCAGTATCTCTCTTATGATGCCATGCCAATAAAGTTTCTTTTGTATCTAATAAACTAACATAAATGATACATTTCATTATTTGAAAATGTGGGTTATTGGGATATTCCTCCATTAATTACCTTTGACCTTATAATGAAATGTATCATTTATGTTTGCCTTTGCCCTATAAGGTCAAAACATTTGCCTTTGTCTATCCCTCAATTAAGTTTGTCTTTGTCAAGTTATGTTGAATGGCATTTTGTTTTGTTTTAATAATTCCATCCTCTAAATTAGCTCCTGATGTAATGATTTCCATGATTTATTTTGAATTTTCACCGAGATCTTCACTGTTCGCCTTGACTATTTGAGAATGATCAACTTTCATTTCCTTCCTCCTCTTTTCTTCTAGATAAGTAACATTCTCATTGATTCAGAGGCATGTAGCCGCCACATCTCTTCTCAGAAATAAGCTACCATCGCCTTCACTAGTTTATTTCCATTTTTGTTTGTAAGCATATTTCAGTTTCAAATTTTGTAGCAATATTCAACAAACTTCAGGCATGTGCTACGTCCTCCATGGAGCACTTTCTTGGGCCAAGCGGGAAGAATTTTTCTCTTTTCATTTCTTTTCAGGAATGTTTTTGGGCAGGGAGTTTGTAGATCAGATCTAAAAAAATTTATGCAACATTTACAAAAAATAAATAGCAGATCTGGATTCCGTACAAAAAAGTACTCAAATTCAAAAAAAAAAATCGGTCAAATCGGAGTTCAGATGAGAAAGATATTGCTGATTTAAAATCAGCTATGTTGCAGAAATGTTTATGATGACAATTTGTGGATGGCGACTCTCCTATATTTTTTTCAACTTTCATGCAAAATTTCAAAAAATTGAATGTAGATCTGAGCTCCTCTCAAAAATCGCTCATTTTCAAAAAAATGGGTCGAATCAAAGTTCGGATGTGGAAGATATCGCTGATCTAAAATTAGTTATTTTTTCAGAACTTTTATGACGACAGAAAAGTTGGAGTGTGAATATAAAATTCTAAAGTGTCCAAATAAGGATTTCCAACACATGGGAAGATGAAAAATGACCCTTTTGTTTCCAAAAACATGTTATAATAAATATTCTGATTTATATTGACTGAGTTATGTCCATTTTAATTCTGAAGCAGCATTCAGAGTGGGTTCCCTTTGGAGACATACCTTCCCAACCTGCTTTAGTGAGAACCTGCTTCAGATTCATCAGTTTCAGCATAATAGCAGTTGACTTGGGTTCTTTGGAGACATGCCCTCCCACCCCAAGCCATGTAAGCACCTTCTACCTTATCCATAGCCAACATCATGGTTATGGGTCAACTACACATAATCGTTGTCATCGAAGTCCATTTGCTAGGTTGCACACTATTAGTATCATAGTTGGTCATAAGCATTACATGGTATCTCTATCCTCGGATCTTCATTTTTCATGGTTATGGGTCATCCACAAACCCACACTTCATCGAATTTGATTTTCTAGGCCGCACATTGTCAGTATCACAGTTGGTCACAAGCATTACAGGGTATCTTTATCCTCGGATCTTCGTTCATCATGGTTATGGGTCATCCACAAACCCACACTTCATCCAAGTCCATTTGCTAAGTCGCACACTGTTAGTATCACAGTTGGTCACAAGCATTATAAGGTGTCTCTATCCTCGAATCTTCATTCATCATGGTTATGGGTTAACCACATAAAATCCTTCTCTTCAATGGCTCTTCATATTCAATAAAGGCTTTGCAGAAGGGAACTTCATGCAATGGGGACCATTGCTTCTTAAGGAGGGAGGAATGATCCAAATAGAAAATGGCATCAACCCATGGTATTCATCCACCCATGGAATTTACCCATGGTATTGTAAGTGGCATCCAACCATGGTATTTATCCACCCATGGTATTGTAAGTGGCATCCACCCATGGTATTTATCCACCCATGGTATTCATTCACCCATGGAATTGACCCACGGTATTGTAACTGAAAAATACTATAAGTAACAAGTCGCACTCTGTAAAAGGATAGATTGTCTGCCACAATTTAGCCTTTTATAGCTATTCTGGATTTTAATAAAAAAAAATCTTTGTGTTTTTTTTTATTGGGATTTCTCTTATTTTTCTTCTAAAATTTTAATTTTTCAGATCTTGGGGGCCTCCCCTCAAGATCTAAAAAATTGAAATGCTAGAAGAAAAAGAGGAGAATGCCCAATAAAAAAAACCACAAAGAACTTTTTTATTAAAATGGAGAATAACTATAAAAGGCTACATTGTGGTAGACAATCTGTCCTTTCACAAAATGCGACTTGTTACTTATAGTATTTTTCAATTACAATACTACGGGTCAATTCCATAGGTGAATGGATACCATGGGAAAATACCATGGGTGGATGTCACTTACAATACCATGGGTTGATGCCACTTACAATACCATGAGTAAATTCCATGGGTGGATGAATAACATGGGTGGATGAATACCATGGATTGATGCCATTTTCTATTTGGATCATTTTTTATGCCAATGGTGTATCGTTTTTGATGTGTTGTGGTTGGTAAGCCTAGTCACTTCACGACCTCTACTGAAATGAAGTTCTTTTGGCTCCCGATGTTGACAATGAACTGTAGCGGAGAGACCTTTACCCACATCTCGGAGTGGAAGAGGCGCTCCTCCTGCTCTAGATCTTCGGGTTCCTCCTTTTGGATCTTCGTGGTGGCAATGGTGGCATTGAGCTCCGCATCAATAATCTTCTTCCTTTTGTCATTCCCCTTGTCAGGTTCTCACTCAGAGTCAAAACATGCATTTGATTCTAAAACCTTTATCTTGGCCACCAGTGACTGCTTGGCCCGACACTCACTTGTGTTGTGAGTGGATATCTTATGGAACTCACACCACTTTCCCACGTCCCTTTTTGGCCTCGCGATGTTGTTCTTTGCTTGCAGCTTTGGCGGGTTTTTTTGGGTCACCCTGCCTTGGCTTTGTCCTTTGTTCTATGGTTTGGGGCACTTTTCCCTTGCTTCAGATTCACAGATCCAAAGTCTCACTTCTTCTTTTTAAACTTTTGCTCGATCTTGATGACACATTGGATGTTATGCTAAGTGAGGAGATGTTTAAGAATTCTATTTCTTCTTGGATGTATCTATGCAGATAGCCGTGATATTTGAGTACCAAATGCTACTCTGAATCCTTGATACCCTACTTTGTGTGAAGGTTATGGAAAATATTGTTAAACTTCGGCACGTCCTAGTCCCTTCCTTGCTGCAGCATGGTCCACTTTATGTATTGATCCTCATAGCTTCCAACAGGGTAGTACTTCTCCTTGATGGCAGCCTAGAATTAATTCCAAGTGGTGCGGCTGAAAACAATGAGGTCGTATTTTCATGCTTATGCTCGTAGCAGGTTTCCCACCAGTCCTTGACGTGGGGAGTGGCTTTGAGAAGAGAAAAAGTAATATTTTCCCGGCCAGAAAAATCATGAACAGAAAAGACCCTTCTATCATATTTAACCATTTATCTACGGCGTTTGCATCTATCTAACCCTCAAATATGGGAATGTCAAAGTTAACTTGTACCTTAAAGGGTATGGCGCTTCCAAAGTAGCTGCTGGAAGTAGATGTGTCGCCCCTGGGTAGCCACTGAACAATCTAGTCAAACAGGCCATCACCGTGTTCCTTTGTCGCTTGAAGGCCTCTTCAAGCAATATTTTGATAGGATCTCATGTACCCTCATCTTTCATTTCATCTACCATGGGAGGCTGTTGGGATTTGCGAGGCTAGTCTTGCAAAGGTTCGAACTATTCAAGCCCTAACTCCTTATATCTTGACCTCGTTGGGGACATGCAAAGAAAGACAAAGAAAGAGCAGACCGCTCTAATACCACTGATCCAGATCTTGGGGGGAGGCCCCCAAGATCTGAAAAATTGAAATGTCAGAAGAGAAAGAGGAGAATAACCAATAAAAAACCACAAATAATTTTTTTATTAAAATGGAGAATAATTGTAAAACGCTAGATTGTGGCAGACAATCTGTCCTTTTACAAAATGTGACTTGTTACTTATAGTGCTTTTCAGTTACAATACCATGGGTCAATTCCATGGGTGAATAAATACCATGGAATAATGTAAACTTTGAAATGGGAACTATATATTTAAAACGGAAACTCTGGCAAAAAAACTTGTAAAAACATAAAAAAAAAAAAAAATGCTATAAACAATAAGTGTTGATGTTGGAATAACACCCTTTTTTTTCTAGGGTAAATTTGCAACATGTTTTAAAAATGGCGGTGAAAACCAATTTTTTGCGCAAAAATCGTCCAAAAAAAAACCTCAAAACAAAAAGTGTTGATGTTCAAATAACACTTTGCAAAAAAACCCTTAAAATGAAAAGTGTTGATGTTCGAATAACACTTTTTTTTTCAATGATAAATTTTGTGCAAAAAACAACCTTAAAACGAAAAGTGTTGACGCTACAATAACATTTTTTTTTTCAAGGGAAAATTTTCAACATTTCGAAATAATGGCGTAAAAGAATTTATCATGACTCCGAAAAACATTAAAATTTCAAAAAAATAATGAAAACATTAAAAAAATA
>APFE030708075.1:150187-168175 GCA_000404065.3 Pinus taeda
AAAATGGACTATCCCGGTTGCCCATGGTGGTGTGACCCTTGGCAGCCCGACGATGGCAGGTTGATTCCGAAATCAACCCGTTGTTGCCATGGAAAGAGGTTGCATCCAACCCCTCCGCTCATGGTCGTGACACCACGAGTGGCTAGGTAGCAGCGAGGTGATTCCCTCCGCCCATGACCACGCGACCACGGGTGGTCCAGCAGTGACAGGGCGATTCCCTCCGCCCACAACCGCGCCACCATGGGCAGTCAGGTGATGGCCGGGCGATTCCCAGAATCGCCCACCACCGCCCGTGGTGGCGCGACTGTAGGTGAAGGGGCTGCATGCAACCTCCTCCGCCCAGTGCTACCGCACCATAGACGATGGCAAATTGAATCTCGGAATTGACCTGTCGCCACCTGACCGGCCGTGTGGCGTGACCCTAGGCGGAGGAGGCTGCATGTAGCCACTTTCACCTATATCGTGCCCACCACGGCAGTCAATTGTGAATCAATTTTTTTAATTTAAAAATATTGTTTAAAATTTTTAAAATTAATTAAAGTTTTAAAAAAAATTAAATTAATTTGTTTAAATTTTTTTAAATTTTATTTAAAATATAAAAAAGTGCTTATAAATTAATTAAAGTTTATTTTTTCTTTTAAAATTAAAAAAATAAAATAAAATTAAAATCCTATTTAAGAAAACAAAAATTTAATGTTTGTTATTGAAAAAAAAAAATATGCATATATTTTTTTTTTTTTCTTGTTTTAAATAAAATACCTTTATATTAAGAAAAGTTAAAATGTTTAATTTTTTTTTAACAACAATATATTTGTTTTTGATTTAATTTTTTTGTTTTTGAATAAAAAATATAGGCTTTAAGAAAAAATTTAAAAGTTTTTTTTAATCAAAAATAGATATTTCTTTTTAACTTTAAATGTTTTTCATTTTTTTTTTAATTTTAATATATATATGTGTGTGTGTGTGTGTGTGTATGTGTGTGTGTGTGTGTGTGTGTAATCAACATTTAAACGAAAAAGAAAAATAAAACAACTTGAAAATTCGTTAAGTAATCATGATTTAAAAAAAAAATGGACATAATAAATTTTTAAGTGTGAAAAATAAGCCCTCTAAAAAAAAAGGTATTATGCATCAACACGTTTCAAAATCAGCATGAAAATCACTAACATTTAAAAAAAAACTTTTATATTTGATACGTAAGAAAATTTAAAGTGTCAAAAATATGCTCCGAAAAAAAAGAAGTGTATTCTGCATCACCACTTTTCAAAATTGAGTCACTTTTTTGCTACCTCTACGAAACTGGTAATCATATCGGTTATTTAAAGTGCCAAAAACTATGCTCTAAAAAAATGTGTGTGTTCTGCATCGCCCCTTTTCAAATTGGGTCGCTTTTTTGCTATCTCTACGAAACGGGTAACATTTTCAGTTCCCATTTCAAATTTTACGTTGTTATGGGTGTATGTCACAATACCACGGGTCAATTCCATGGGTGAATGAATACCATGGATGGATATCACAATACCATGGGAAAATGCCATGGGTGAATGAATACCATGGGTGTATGTCACCTACAATACCATGGGTAGATAAATACCATGGGTGGATGCCACTTACAATACCATGGTTAAATTCCATGGGTGGATGAATACTATGGGTTGATGCCATTTTCTATTCGAATCACTCATCATCAACTACAACAAAGAATTCTTGGATATTTTTACTTTTGGTCTTCTATGACTCTTCTCCTTTCTAGCATGAGTTCTAATATCATCCTCAGTAATGGAAACATATTCTTCAATGCCACTTTCAACTTCCTCATCTTCAAAACTAACATGTCTATGTTTGCTAGATTTATCTACTATATACATTCTTTTATGATCCCTTGGTTGTATTTTTGTAGCATCGTGAATTACTTTTTTTTGCTTGTTTTCCATATCTTTTTCTGACCCTGAGTAGAAACTGCTGACAACATTCATAAAATATTTTTTCATGAAATAAATGCCTCCAAATTTATTGAAATATTTTCAATAAAATTATGTCAAACAAAATATCATATGTCAATAATGATAGAGTTATAATAAAGTAAAACACATAAAAATAAAGAACAATACTTCCGATATCTTGTTCAATCTCATTTATGATTTGTTTACACATCTTTGTAGATACCTCTATCGTGTCATACATTGACAATGATAACTGATATTTAATCTTGTCATGTGACTTGGGCAGTTTGGTAAGTACATAAACAACTTTAATGTCAAGTATCAAATCGATGTCTAGTACTTTTCCTAGTACCTTATAAAGTCCACTATCGTTAGGGATATCAACATATAGATATATATGAAGATGTTGTTCACCTTCTCTATCTTTCACATACCATACATTTTCTATATCTAAAATCTAAAAAATCATAAATAATCATAAATTATTTTTAAAACATAACCTTTAAAAAGAAAATGATCTGCCACCCATATAGGCCCATTGGGCTGCGAGGGTGGGGTGGGAGGAGTTGTGTAAAACCCCCTCCTGCTTCACCCCCATGATCCCATGGGCCCGTTGGGCCATAGGAGTGGGGCAGAACAAGCTACGTGCACCCCCTTCTGCTCGACCCCCACAACCCAACGACACCATGGGAGTGAAGGCCCAATTCTAAGAATTGAGCCTCCACCCCCACTAGCTCGTTGGGTCGCGGGGGTGGGGTAGGAGGGGTTGTGGGCTGCCCCTTGCCACCCCACCCCCGTGACCCAACGGATTGGGCCTCCACACCCACAGGCTTGTTGGGCAATGAGGGTGGGGCGGTAGGGGCTGCGGCCCAACAAGTCCATGGGGGTGGAGGCCCGCTTGGCTCATGCGGGTGGAGTGATCTGAAAATCACTCTTGAATGACCTTAATTAATTGATTAATGAGCGAAGGTACTATAGACTCATGTGCTAGTGTGTGTCTATGTTGTTTTAGGCAACGGATTGATTAGATTGCAAAATACACAGACAAGGGAAAATGGAAAATAGTAATAGCAACACAGTAAGTAAATACAAGAACACAACAATTAGTAAGGAGTTCACCCTATCGTCTATGGCTACATCTCTGCTCTAGCTCTCAATGGTGGCCTTCTTTTATTGTGTCTTTAAAGCAGAGAATTACATTGAGGAGCTCAATTTCAGTCTCTTGAAATAGAATTGCTTGGCAGGGTGGTCCTTGGATTCCCCAAGCCACTAGAGTGCACAAACTCTTTTCCTTACCAGCTCTTGACCACTCTGGTCTTCAATGGGAAGAGCCAATGTGGTGGACAATTCCCGACAGATCCTCTCAGGGATTGCTTGATGCTGCCTTATGTTGCAGGTCAGCTCGTCTCTTTATCTTTCTGCTCCTTACTTCATTGTCCTTTCTTTTCTTTGTCTTCATTATCTTCTTCTCTTTGTCGTCCTCTCATTCTCTATCTTTGTTCATGGCTTTAAAGCCAATTGATCTCATGATTGTTCGCTTCCTCTTCTTTCCCCATCACATCACCTGTTGCTACTCGCTTGGAGTTCCCTGTCTCTACATCATCATCAACGGCTCACAGGGAGTGGCCACTTGTCCTCTTGTGAACTGCGTCAGCTCTTCTTCGTCAGTTCAGTTTTTTGGTTATACCATGGAATTAGTCATCCGCCAAATCGGCGGTCAAATTGGACCCCAAGCTTCTCTCTATCACGGCTTAATCCCCTGTTAAATCTGGTTCCTCCATCAGGCATGATCTCCACCGTTAGATCTAGAGCCCCAAGATCTGATGACATTCACTCATTTCATGTGGTTTACTTGCTCGACTGTTAGCATGTGATGAGAGGTGGTTTTGTCTCTCCTCCACCTGCCATGCATTGGGTGTTGAATGGAGTCACTCGTTTTTCTCCAAATCCACTTATTGCCTAAGGGTGCCCCCGATATACTACCAGTTTTGGAGTGCGGGTCCTTCATTTAGCCTTTAGTGCTTTCCCCACAGTTTTCCTCGCTTCCATGCGACCGATTGCTTCAGGACCTTTCCTTTTCAAGTGGTTTTTCCTAGCGATGCATGATTAGCGCTAATTGCGAATCATAAATGGCCTCCTTTTCCCGATTCAGGCTTCGCAAGTGCCAGTTTGGCCTCCTGCACAGTCTCCATGGGCCTCGGTTAGTGCACTTTGACCGAGTTCCTCATCGTTCCTCGTTGGTTGCCAACTGCCACTGTTTAGAGGTCTTCCTGATCACTTTGTGCTCTTGAATTAGAAGTTTTGTCCTGACGTGATACAGTCATGGTGTTGTGATAGTCTTCATGGATCCAATTTGGATCATAGCCTTCCCACTAAAAAAGCTTTTGGACCACCAAAAGTTGGTTTTCAAGCATCGACTAAGTGAGGGTACTGTTGTCTCACTTGTCAAATCTCAATCCAATTTGCATTGCTCGGCTTTGAACTCTTGAGCCCTACTCTGAGGTACTCAACATCTCCTCTGTGCGTTGTCCTCACCTTCTTGTCTAGAACTATGTCTTCCTACAATTCATTAAGATATTCAGGTAGCATGTCATCAATAGAAGCCAATTGACTCTGCTCTTCGTGATCCTCAATTAGTGAGGGTTCAAACAATCTCAAGCAATCTACATTTACGACTGAGCAGATGTGCATGTAGGCTGGTAGATCAAGGAAAAAAACATTCTCACCAATCTTCTCAAGTATTTTGAAAGGTCCATACCTTATAGGCTTTAGTTTTTTACCTTCACCTTGCATCCTATCCTTACTGATATACATCCCGACCTGGTCACCAATTTGGAAACTATGCTCCATCCGATGCTTGACATGCCTAGCCTTTTATTTGGCTTGGCTCTTTTCCAGTTGTTCCTATACTGCCTAGTGGATATCTTGGATTTTTTTAATTAACCTAGTTGCCCTGTCCACATCATTGTGTCCATCAACTGTGGTATCTTTACCAAAGACAAAATCCAAAGGATACCTTGGTGTGAAACCAAAATAGGTCTCAAAAGGAGATCTCTATGTAGAAGAATGTTTTGCTCTATTATAAGCATGTTTCACATAACACAAATGTTCATCCCAAAGCTTAAGATGTTTGTTGTAATATCCTCTGAGAAATTGGATCATTGTCATGTTAACTACTTCTGTCTGGCCATCAGTTTGTTGATGAAAAGTTGTGCTTTTCTTCAGTTTGGTGTCCATCAGTTCCAACAAACTTGACCAAAATTTCCCCACAAATCGGGTGTCTCGATTAGATACAATGGAAGTGGGTAATCCAAAATGAACGCATACATGTTCAAAGAACAATTTTGTATTTTTTTCAACTATAATCTATTTATTACAAGGTATTAAAATACATATTTTGTTGAACCTATCCATAACAACATATAGATAATCATGAACTTTCCTAGATTTAGGCAGTCCTCCAACAAGATCCATGGAAATACTTTCCCAAGGGTGAGAAGGAACTGGTGATGGAGTGTACAAGCCTAGTTTTCTGTTGTTGGGCTTGCTTTTAGCACACATAGTACACCTTCTTACATATATAGAAACTGTCTCATTCATTTTTGGTCAATAACAAAATCTTTGCTGTTGTGCAACTGTTTTACTTACCCCAAAGTGACCTGATATTAGAGAAGTGTGTGCTTCTCTAATTATATTTACTCTCTCAGTTTGTGGAATGCATAACTTCCCACAATGGTATAAGATTTCGTCCTTTACATGATAATCTAATTCTTCTACTCGTTTGCCTTGACTTAAAGTTGCATATACATCTTTAAAGTCTATATCTTGAGCATATTGTTTAATGTAGCTTTCATGTAGCACAAAATTATGCTTAAGTATAGTACATGCATTTATAATGGGTCTATATAACATGTCTGAAACTTTATTGTGTGTGCCCTTTTTATATCTGATGACTAGATGAAACTATTGTAGAAAAGCCATCCATCTATAGTGCCTTGATTGCTGCAACTTAGTTTGGGAGTGTAGATATTGGAGTGGTTGATGATCAGTATGTATTACTGTCTCTTTTCCTATTAAGTAATGTTTCCACTTTTTCACACTCTGAACTAATCCATACAATTCTTTATCATATGTAGGATAGTTAACTACTGCAGGATTAAAAGTCTTAGAATGGTAACATATGGGTTTACCGTGTTGTGTAAACACTACTCCCATGACATAGTCACTGACATCTATTTGGATCTCAAATGGTCTTTGCAGATCATGCAGTGCTAGTACAGGTGTTGTACTAATCTTTTCTTTCAAGGTGTCGAAGGCTTTCTGATGTTTGCCTCCCCACTGAAACACCTTGTTCAATCTTGTTAAAGCATGTAAGGGAGATGCAATTGAGGAAAAGTTAGAAATGAACTCCCTCCAATATTGTGCTGCTCCTAAGAAGCTTCTCACTTCTATAGCAGACTTGGGTTTAGGCCAGTTTGCAATGACTGCCATCTTAGAGGGATCTATCTTCAATTCACCACCCCCTACTATATGACCCAAATAACTTAGGGATGCTTTGCCAAATTCACATTTTGAGAGTTTAACATGAAGTTTTTCTCTTTTCAAAACATCTAGTGTCTGCTTAACATGCTTTAAGTGTTCCTCCCACGTTTTACTAAAAATCAGAATGTCATCCAGATACACAATAACAAAATCATCAAGAAAAGGTCTGAGTACATCATTCATTAATCTCATGAAAGTAGCTAGAGCATTAGTTAAGCCAAAATTCATAACCAACCACTCATACAATCCCTACTTTGTCTTGATAGTAGTCTTCCATGCATCTTTTTCTACAACTCTGACCTTATGGTATCCACTATGCAAGTCTAGCTTGGTGAAATAAACAACTTCTTTAAATTGATCTAAAAGACCATCTATGTGAGGAAGGGGATAACAATTTTTTATTGTTATCTTATTGACTGCTCGGTAATCAATGCACATTCTCCATGAGCCATCCTTCTTTCTCGCCAAAACGATTGGTGACTCACATGGTGATGTGCTACGCCTGATGAACCCCTTCTCGAGCAACTCCTGCACCTGCTTCTTGATTTCAGCATTCTCTAAAATAGATAACCTATACATTCCAATGTTAGGCAAAGAAGCATCTTGCTGCAAAATAATATCATGTACTATTTCCTTTTTGGGTGGCAGACCTTTAGGTTCTTGAAACAATATATCATACTCTGAAACAACCTTTTCTAAACCAGCTTGTTGTTTAGCATTATAGCCCTCAAATACATTGGTTTTATCCGGTTTCTTTTACTTTACACCATCAGTAAGAATTGTTTGCATGAATTTATCATTCTTTTCATCTTCCCTGAGTTTGTGAGAGTATAATTATTCTTGAGCTGATGAGCTCTCACAAAGTATTCAATTCCATATTTAACAAGTAGATAATTTTTCTCAGCTCTATAGAAAATAGCTTTTCTATCATAAAAGTAAGGACTTGCTAAAACAATTCCACATATATCCAAAGGAATTATTTCTAACTCAACCTCATCTACAAATGTTGACCCAAAAGAAAACTTGAGTTTGCATTGTCTAGTCATGTATAGTTGTCCTTTATCTTTCATTTATCCTAATTGATATGGTTTCTTGTGAGGTGTAGTTGCTAATCCCAATTTCTTTACAATTGTTTCAGAAATTAAATTTACTTGTGAGCCACTATCAAACAAAGTATCACTCTTTTGATGTTTGGAAATAACTCGAATATGGAAAATCTCATGTCTTTTTCTCTCATTTTCTTCATTAGTAATAGATTGTGCAGAATTACTAGTAAATGCTTCAGAATTCCTCCCTTTAATACCTATGGCTGCAATGGTTGTTTCATCTCTCGAGTCTAACCCCAAATCTTTCTGATTAGTTACAACAATCTTCTTCTTCTTGCCCTAGAACTTCTTAGGTTTCAGCTCTGAATTTAGAATCCAACAATGCTCATCATCATGCCCATCCTTTTTACAGTGAGTGCATGAAGCCTTGCGTTTCTATGCAGTGCTATCCTTCCTTGCTTTCCACTTCTGCTTTCTTTTCTCCTTGCTCCTCCTTATAGTGGGTTGGGATGGTCCGCCAACTTCTAGATTTCCATTCTTTCCTCTAGCTTCTAGATGAGTAGCTTGTACAGATACCTCATCTATGCTAGTGAGATTAAACATGAGGATGGTGTGCCTCATGTAGCTGTGTAGACCACCAATGTACTTCAACAGAGTCTCTGGTGAGTCTAATAAGATTCCTAGAATCAATGCTCTCTTTCTAAATTCCTGAGTGTACCCTTGCACACTTTTCCCTTTCAACTATCGAAGAGTTTGCCAACTCATCATGGCTTGTTGCATGTAGGCCAATGGATAGAACTGCTTTTTGATTGCATACACAAATTCACTCCAGACAGAGATAGTATTACCATGTCTTTTCATGTCAGCTGGGGTTATGCCTTCCCACAAAACCAAGGCAGTGCCTCCAAGGTGTAGGCTTGCTAGCTGAATCTTGCTCTTGTCTGAGTCGATGTTCTGCACTTTGTAATACACATCAATTTGTCTAACCCAATTTTCCAACTTTTCTGCATTTAACTCTCCATCATATATAGGCAAATTAAATTTAACATCTAGCTTGATCAAATATGCTTTCTTTTTAGGGCTATCAGGAGGTGTGAGAAAGATTTCCTCTTTCCCTTTTCCTTTTGAGTGGTCATGGAAATGTGATTCGTCTTCTCCCTTGTCTTGTTTAGAGCCTGATGAATCTTCATCCTTTTGTTTTTTAAAGTCCCTATACATTTCTTCTACCATGGACTTTATGGCTAGGAAACCTTCTATGAATTGAGGGTCTGGCCCCATAGAACTTTCCTTTGACATTGTCTTCTGAGGATAGACTCTCCCAATTTCAAGATTAGTTTTGACCAACTCTTCTTCACCTAATTTGAGCTTTGATTTACTGAGCATTCACAGTTAAACCAACACAAGCTTGTCTAACCTTAATAGCCTAAAGCTCTAATACCACTTGATTTGAAAATCACTCTTGATTGACCTCAGTTAATTGATTAATGAGTGAAGATATTACAGACTCATGTGCCGGTGTGTGTCTATGTTATTTTAGGCAACAGATCGATCAGATTACAAAATACACAGACACGGGAAAATGGAAAACAGTAAGAGGAACACAGTAAGCAAATACAAGAACACAACAATTAATAAGGAGTTCACTCTATCCTCCAGGGCTACGTCTTTGGTTCAGATCTCAGTGGTGGCCTTCTTTTATTGTGTCTTTAAAGTAGTGAATTACATTGAGGAGCTCAATTTGAGTCTCCTGAAACAGAATTGCTTGGCAGGGTGGTCCTTGGATTCCCTAAGCCACTAAAGTGCACAGACTCTTTTCCTTACTAGCTCTTGACCTCTCTAGTCTTCAATGGGAGGAGCCTAATGTGGTGCACAGTTCTCGACAGATCCTCTCAGGGATTGCTCAATGCTACCTTATGCTACAGGTCAACTCAGCTCTCTATCTTTCTGCTTTTTGCTTCACTGTCTCTTCTTTTCTCTGTCTTTGTTATCATCTCCTCTTCGTTGTCCTCTCGTTCTCTGTCTCTGTTCATGGCTTTAAAGCCAATCGATATGATGACTATTTGCTTCCTCTTCTTTCCCCATCAGATCACCTATTGTTTCTCACTTAGAGTTTCATGACTTTGTGTCATCATCAATGACTCACAGGGAGTGGCCACTTGTCCTCTTGAGAACTGTGTTAGCTCTTCTTCATCGATTTGGTTTTTTGGTTATACCGCAGAATGAGTCATCCGCCAACTCGGTGGTCAAATAAGATGTCAAGCTTCTCTTTGTCACGGCTTAATCCCCTGTTAAATTGGGTTCCTCCATCGGGCACGATCTCCACTGTTAGATCTGGAGCCCCCAGATCCGACGACTTTCAATCATTTCGCGAGGTTGACTTTCTCAATCATTAGTGTGTGATGAGCGGCAGTTTTCTCTCTCCTCCGCTTGCTATGTGTTAGGTGCTGAATGGAATTGCTCATTTTTCTCCAAATCCGCTTACTGCCCAAGGGTGCCCCCGATATACTGTCGATTTTGGAGTGTGGGTCCCACCTTTAGCCTTTAGCGCTTTCCCCATGGTTTTCTCAGCTTCTATGTGACCGAGCGCTTCAGAGCCTTCCCTTTTCGAGGTGTTTTGCACAGTGATGCACATCAGAAATGGCCTCCTTTTCCCGATCTAGGCTTCCCAAGTGCCATTTTGGCCTCCTGCGTAGTCTCCATGGGCCTTGGTAAATGTGTCAGAAATGGCCTCCTTTTCCCAATCGGGGCTTCCCAAGTGCCAGCTTGGCCTCCTACGTAGTCTCCATGGGCCTCGGTCAGCGCACTTTAATTGAGGTCCTTGACATTCCTCGTTGGCTGCCAACTACCACTGTTCATAGGTCCTCCTAATCACTCTGTGCTCTTGAATTCAAAGTTTTATCTTGATTTGATACAGTCATGGTGCTGTGATAGACTTCATGGATCCAATTCGGATCATGGAGGCCCTGTTTTGAATCATGCCTCCATCCCCGTGGCCCAACGAGCTCGTGCGGGAGGATGCCCTATTATAAGAATCAACCCTCACCCTTAGCAGGCTAGCCCACAGCAGTGGGTGACACCGGTGGGTATGACCAGGCCTAACATGCCCATTTCTCACGTAGTGGCCTCCTACATGCCATGGAGCTTTCAGATAAGCCTAGCTCATCTAAATTTTTAATTTCTAAAAGAAATCTAAATTTTATTAATGAAAAGTTAAATATTGTTTTACTAGAATATGTTTTTTGTTTGGTATTTTTAAACGAAGATAACCCAACTCACAAATAACTACTAGTAAACCTATGGGAGTTTAAGACTTGCACACAGCAAAAGGGAAACTACCCTTTCAAATGCGATAATATTTCATTGAATATGTTGTTGATAACAATGTAGCTTCTCCATAAAGCTGGTTCAAGTATTTTAATGAACCTCGAAAATCCTTGACATGATGTGAGGAATAGTGATAATAAAATTTATGATATAGCGAAATTACAGAATTATTTTACCGTACAGTGAATGTGGTCTTAATTTGTTTTTATAAAAACTTTAACATATATATCCTCTTATGGTGATATAGTAATTTATGATAAAATGAATATTATGGAATTGTTTTACCACATCATGAAGGTGGTATTAATTTATTTTATAAAAAACTTAACATATAAATCATGTTATGGCAATATAGAAATTTATTTTAAATGTGTGATAGAAGATATAATAAAAATTAAAAGAAATATTCAATTATCTAATAAATGCTATATATTTTAAGTAAAAAATTAATTTAGGTAAAAGATTTAGTTTACAATTTCAATTTAAAGATTTAGTTTAAAATATTAATTTCATAAGAAAATTTTAGTTAAAACTTTTCAAAAAATTGTTGAAGAAAATTTTGGAGGGAAATACATAAAACAAAACTTTTGGAGGGAAAATTTTCGGCAAAAAATTTTAGAGAGAATTTTTCATTCTTTAAGCTATATATTATCATGAGGAGAGAGTTCATTTGTATCATTCAACCTCTTCTATTTAAAAGGCATGGATTCTTCTAATAGTGAAGTTTCTCATTGTGAAACATCAACATCTTTGTCGCATAACAACTCTATTCATATTGATGAATATAATGGAAATTCTTTCACTATGAATGGAAAGTCAAATCTTCCACTTAGTCCTAATCCTAAGGACTATGAGAGTAGCACTAATGAAGGGAAACATGAATAATTTAAAATAAATAAAGTGTCATGATTTCTGCTTAGTATTAATCCTATGGACTATGAGAGCAACAATGATGAAGAGCATGATGAAAATTTTCAAATAAATAAAGAGTCATGGTTTCCACTTAGTCCTAATCCTATGGACTATAAGAGCAGTAGTGATGTAGAGCATGATGAAGAGTTTCAAATGAATAGAGAGTCACAGTTTCCACTTAGTCCTAATCCTATGGACTATGAGAGTGGCAGTCATGAAGAGCATGATGAAGAATTTCAAATAAATAAATAGTCACGGTTTCCACTTATTCCTAATCCTATGAACTATGAGAGCGATAGTGATGAAGAGCATGATGAAGAATTTCAAATGAATAGAGAGTCATGGTTTCCACTCAGTTATAATCCTATGGACTATGAGAGCAATAGTGATGAAGGTCGGGATGAATAATTTCCAATAAATCGAGAGTCACAGTTTCCACTTATTCCTAATCTTATGGACTATTAGAGAAGCAGTGATGAAGTCCAGGATGAATAATTTCCAATAAATCGAGAGCTACATTTTCCACCTAGTCCTAATCCTAAGGACTATGAGAGAAGTAATGAAGAAGGGCAGGATGATGAATTTCCAGTAAATAGAGTGTCACATTTTCCACCTAGTCCTAATCTTAAGGACTATGAGAGCAGTAGTGATGAAGGGTAGGATGAATCACTTAGTCTTAATCCTAAGAACTATGAGAGAATTAGTGATGAAGGGCAGGATGAAGTACTTAGTCCTAATCCTAAGGACTATGAGAGCAGCAATGATGAAGGATAGGATGAAGAATTTCCAGTAAGTAAAGAGTCACATTTTCCACGTAGTCCTAATCCTATGGACTATGAGAGTAGCAGTGGAAATGCACATGATGAAAAATATCCAATAAACATCGAGTCAAGTTTTCCATTTAGATCTAATTCTAAGGACTATGAGGGTAGCTCTGAAGAAGGGAAAGATGAAGAATATCTTCGAAGTCAGTATTTTAAAATCACAGATGATCATAGTGAGTATAATATTCCTCATAATGATGATGAAAATGCTTACACAGATGATGATCCAATGATGGATATGTTGCCAGCAAATATTGTATCGAGGAGTAGGAGCATATCTTTCCATATCAATCCAAGATGTTCTAGTTATATAAGGGGTGGAGCAGAATATCTCATGAGAAGAAGTTCTATCAATGCTCTCATTTCAAGTGAATGTTTTCAAAATGATTGCTTGAAACATATGGATTTCAAGTTTGCATTGGAGAAAAGGAAGAGATATTTGTCAATGAATAAAAGAATGAAAAAATCATATTTAGTGGGGTGCATGCAATCTACATTGTCAGATTATGATTATCATATCAGATCTTTATTTATCTATGGAAAGGCTTTCAAAATGTTTCATTTAATGGGTAATTTTCATCTGTAAAGAAACCAAGAAAATTTGGAAAATGATCCCACATTTTATTCAGAAGTACGTCATAAACGACAATTTCGGCCATTATAAAATATTGCAATGTCATGGATGAAAGATTTCTTTTCAAAGCATGGAGAATGTATTCCAAATAGATAGACAATACATATTCCAGATAATTTCTCAAGATGAGAAATCTACAACTTGTACAAAGAATATGCAGAAGCTGCTAAAGGAAATGGTCGATTTATTACATATCAATATTTTGTGAGGATATGGAAGAAAAAATTCAACAATGTATGTATTCCTAAGAAGACAAGGATGGGGATTTGTAGTACATGTGCTTCTCTTAAATCAAAAAGGGATAAATGTGAAGGGGTAGAAAGAGGTAAGCGTTCATAACATTAATTTTATAAATTGTATAGTCGTCAACTATGAAAACATATTTATTAATGACTTTCTTTTATATTGTGTGGATTCCATTGTCAAAGCACTTCAAGAGCATCGCGAACAACAAACAAGTGACAAGAAAATGTTGTACAAGCATCGAAATAAGTGTTATGATAATCCAAATAAATATTTATGTTTGATAATTGATGGTATGGACCAAAAAAAACCACTTCTACCACTTTTTGTTCACACACCCAAAAATTTACAGGAGGAAAATTTTATTCAATATCACTTGGTTGGTTGTATGATCTTCAATGGGAAAATGTTTCCAAGGGTATCCTTCATAGCTCCAAACATTCATAATGATGCAAATATGATAATAACCATAATTCATGATGTTATTTCTCTTTGGTCTAGTATTCCTCCCAAAGTTTTGTATCTACAATTGGACAACACTTGTTGTGAAAACAAAAATCAGATTGTTTTTTGATATCTAAACATGCTAGTTGAATTGAGAATTTTTCAGAAGGTAAAGGTTGGTTTCCTTCTTGTTGGGCACACTCATGACCATATTGATCATATGTTTAGTCATTTTTTAGTCACATTGAGGAGGAAGGATTTTGTGAGCTTGCCATCATTATTTGGAATAAACTGTTGACGTTTGAAGGTTTATTCTGGGATTGAATGGTGAGGAGAAATGCATTGGACAACTTAATGCCATTAGCTTCAAGCATCAATTTCGTGTTAAAAAAAATGATGGGAAAACACTAGTATGGGGCAACAAGTATTTAACTACTGTACAATGGGCATCATCATCAGGTTTTCCATTTTTGAATTTCATTCTATACCATCCAATATTTGCGTCAAATATATTGTTATTACAATCAGTTGCTGAAGTTCATAATGGACACACACATAATAGAGATATAAATTATTCTTATTTCCTAGAAGAAATTAAAAATGTATTAGATATACATATGAGTACTTTTATATTGTTCATTCATATTGGTGGGAGTCATTGTTCAATAACCAAAGTGATATCATTTCAAGAAAAACAAATGAATATATACCTTTGAAAACTCCATTTATTTTGCCACAAAATGTGTCAAATGAACATGAGGAAAGAAACATTGTTGAACAACAACAATCTCAAGGTATTATTAATACATCACACGTAGAGGAAAAAGAAATGTATATTGGTTCCATAAGATCTCATGCACAACATGAAGCCATTGATGACCTTTACAGGCGTTCAATACATGATATTAAGGAGGGTTGCATCATCGCAGTGCTAGCAAATGGAGATCCCAATGGCTATCCATTCTGGGTTTCTAAGGTTATAAAGGCCATTATAGAAAATGAAGATGTTTTAGGTGTTGAAGTACATTGGTATGCCAGAAAAACACACCCATTCAATGTTGTGTACAAGCTAGAGATGGTAGTTGATAAAAAAAAATTGGTGGAAAGAGAGAAAGAAAGGGTACAAATACAAATCCCCGCTGCACAGACCTATTAAAATTGGAGGATGTTGACATACTTGTTTATGACTTCAATTTAAAAAAGAGAGGAACTATTCACTTCAAGATGATAGAGATTTTGAAGAGGTTGTTACGAGAAGAAACAGCTTTGAGATGGGAGTCTGCTAAAAGCAGTCATAGATCCAGAAGAATTTTGAAACCTGAAATTGTGGGCATGCATGTCAACTCATATGGGGCATTGGTTGATGAAAAAGAAGAATACGAAACATCTTCATATGCATCTAGTCATTCATCTGAAGATGTGAATTCTAATGGCATGAAAGAAAATATGACTGATTTTGACTAATTGTCTAAGATAGTTTATATAACTTATGTTTGCATGGTAACTTGAAATAAATATTTTGATTTCCATACGATATTAGATGAAGTTACGAGTCATTTTCATGTTTGCTGGATTATATGTTTTAATTCTAATGAGTTTTTTTGTTTAGAATATCTACAATGCAACAATAACCTAGGGATATAATTTATGTTTTATTCAATATAAAAGTACTGACATTTTGATTAATTTATTTATGTAATTTGTTCATACTGTTATGGTTTAAATGTGATGAAAACTTAGAGTTTTTTAATTCTATGGTTGAAAATTTTCCAATTTTTTTTTTAATGTTAAGGTTGGAAACAATTAGCATTTTAGTGATCTTTAGTGTCTTGTTATTATATGTTTAACAACATGGATAAAAACTGATGGAATTTTAATGTGTTTTGGATTCCATTATTTTATCTTTGTCATCATTAATAAACAATTTTGAAATTATACCTCAGAAAGAAAAATGTTATTCTACCAAAAACATTAATGTGTTTTTTCCCTCAAAAACAATTGTATTTTGCACAAAAAAAATTGGTTTTACTTCCATTTTTTAAATATGTTGAAAATTAACCTTAAAAAAAAACATCGTTCCAATATACACACTTTTCGTTTTTAGCACCGTTTTTCATTTTTTTGCAGGTATTTTGGCTAGAGTTCCCGTTTTGATTTATATTTCCCATTTCAAAGTTTACATTGTTGTTTCTTTACTTCATGTAAAATGCTTCCACTTGGACTTGGTTGTTTCTCATCTTCACCATCATACTTGAAGACCAATTAAATGAGCAGAAACTCAGTTTCTCCCTAGTTACAACCTTTGTTAACATATCTGCAAGAACTAGCCTTATGAAATGGTACCTGATTTGTATATGTTTAGTCTTAGAATGAAATGTTGAGTTCTTTGAAATATTAATGGCACTCTGGTTGTCACTGTATAACCTGCCAATATCCTACTTATTTCCCAATTCATCCATAAACCTTTGTAACCAAATCATTTATATATTAGCCTCTGTAGCAGCAACATACTTCACTTTCAATGTTGAAAGTTCAATTATGTTTTTCATTTTTGAAACCCAACTGATATTTGTTCCACCTATAGTAAATACATACCCTATGGTTATCCTCTTGATATCTCTATCACCTACCATATCTACACTAACATATCCATGTAGAATAGTGTTTAAACCTCCAAAACATAATGCTTGATTATTGGTAGCTCTAAACTACCTAAGAATCCACATCACTACCATCCAAATCTCCTTTCATGGATTTTTCATATAGCTATTCCCAACTCCCACTACATGTGCAATATCATGCCTTGTGCACACCATTGCATACATTAAACATCCAACTGTTGATGCATATGGAAATTTAAACATATATTTTATCTATTCCTGAGTCTTGGTACACATATCCTTACTTGGTTTGAAATGGATAGCCAAAAGTGTAGGAATTTACAGGGTAAGTTCCTCAGACAGAACACCAGGAGGACACCGCTCACAAACAGATCACAGATCAATACACCAGTATTTTGACGTGGTTAAAACCCTCAGAGAGGGAAACAGTCCACGGCCTGCGCCAACGTGGCTACTACAGGCAATTATTAATAAAAGAATGAAAATTTACATAAGCTTCTCTCATGCACGGTGAACCTACAAATGACCCTCCATGCGCTTTAAATAGAATTCATGGACCAATCGGGTGTCAAGCCACGGATCAAGTGTCGGTAATACCGAGGAGAGATTGAACCGTCGGATCACTACATATCGTGACTGTCGGATTGTAAGTTACAAATGTACATGGTAAAGAAACACACTTTACCTAACTCTATACCTAACTCTATACTAGACCAAGTTGAACTTAACTATTCCTATGTGTCGGAATATCCTAACATCCCCCCTTAAGAACAACTTGGGATAGGATTGAAGGATTTTCAAATATGACACAATAGGAGAAGGAAGGAGGCACTAGAGCCTATCCCCCCTTAGTGACAACTTCCTGAACTCCAAGCATATATCGAAGTTTAGTGAACTTCGCCTCTGTTAGAGCCTTTGTGAAGATGTCTGCAACCTGATCATCTGTTGAACAATATTGCACTTCAAGAACATGGTCATGAATGAGCTTTCTGATGAAGTGCATGTGAAGTTCAATGTGTTTGCTGCGCTGATGCTGAACTGGATCTTTGCAAAGCTGGATGGCACTTTGATTATCACACCAAAGTGTAGTCGGATGCTGCTGCTCAAAGCCAAATTCTGATAGGATCTGACGAAGCCACAAGGCTTCCTTACTAGCTTCCACGGCACCACGATACTCTGTTTCTGCTGACGAAAGAGAAATGGCAGCCTGTTTCTTACAAGCCCATGTAATAGGTCCTGAACCAAGAGTGAAGACATAACCGGCAGTAGACTTCCGATCATCAGGGTCACCAGCCCAATCAGAATCAGTGAAACCAACTAATAGAGGAGTTGCTTTGGCACTGTAATGAATCCCAAACTGTATTGTACCTCGAACATAACGAGGTATTCTTTTAGCTGCTTTCCAATGACTTTCACGGGGGTTTTGCAAAAAACGAGCAACAAGGCCAACAACAA
>APFE030708075.1:168595-181578 GCA_000404065.3 Pinus taeda
CCCGTCGGATCACTACATATCGTGACCGTCGGATTGTAAGTTACAAAATGTACAACGGTAAAGAAACACACTTTACCTAACTCTAACCTAACTCTATACTAGACCAAGTTGAACTTAACTATTCCTATGTGTCGGAATATCCTAACAAAAAGTGTATTAACTAGTTTTTCATTTTTCATACTAAATATTTCCAACACCTTTTTCTATGCACTCACTTTAAGGAAATGATAATTTGTAATTTTGCGGTCTCTAGTCATTCTCATACCAAGGATCTTCTTGCAACACCAAAATCCTTCATTGAAAATGAATTAGCCAATTTTCCTTTGAGCATTTTTATTTCCTATATGTTAGACCCTACAGCAAGCATGTCATCTACATACAATAGCAATATAATATACCTACCATTATTTATTTTTTAAGATAAACATAGTGGTCAGAGTGACATCTAGTATAACCTTGTTCAAACATATACTTGTCAAATTCTAGATGCCATTACCTTGGAGCCTATTTTAAGCCATACGGATTTTTTTCAACTTTCACACTAATGTATCCTTCCATTTGACCTCATACCCTTGTGGTTGTTTCATATATATATATATAATATATATATATATATATATATATCTTACTCCAAATCCCCATTGAGAAAGGTTGTCTTTACATGAAACTATTCAAGATGCAAATATTCTATTACCACTAGACTTAAAATAGTTCTGATTGAAGTCATTTTAAGAAAAAGATAAAATATTTCATCAAATTATATACCTTTCTTTTGTGCAAATCCCTTCACCACAAGTCTAGAATTATACCTTTGGTTTCCTCCATCTTCTTCATTCAACCTATAAACCCATTTATTTTGTAATTCCATTTTACCTATAGGAAACTTGACTAAGTCCCAAGTTTGGTCGTGTACCAAGGAGTCCATATCTTCTTTCATGGCCTACTCCCACTTCTTCCTGGTTTCTATTTGTATTGCTTCTTCATATCCTTCTACTTCACCAGAATTAGCCAACAATACATAATATAATGAAGGAGGATATCATTCAGGGGGTCTACTTAACCTAGTAAATCTTCTAACAACACTAGTAGGAGTTTGATGTGCATGTTTTTTTTGTTGTTATTGATGATGTTGTTGCTATTGTTGATCATTATTATTTCCTAGCCCCTTTGGATTTACATTTTCTATGATCTGATCAACAACTGAGTATTATGTGTTTTCTTTTTCTTATTTCTTTCCTTGTAACTTATATTTGTACAATACCCTTTCATTTAATACCACATCTCTACTCCTAATGATTTTATTCTTTTCATAATCATATAAGTGGTAACCAAAATCATTAGCATCATATCTAGTAAAGGTACACTTTTTAAAATTTTCCTCCATCTTTTTTATGTTTCCTTTATTAATGTGGACAATTGCTTCACAACCAAAACTCTTTAGAAATGAATTGTTTACCTTTTTATCTATCCATGCCTCCTCTAGAATACCACCATCCAAGGATCTTAAAGGACCTTTGTTTATTAGATAAACAAAAATATCTACAAAATATGACCAAATTTGTAAACGAAATATTGCATGCAATCTCATACACCTTGCACATTCCATGATTGTCTTATTTATCCTTTCTGATGCACCATTTTCTTATGGTGTTCCTGGAACTACCTTTTCTCTACGAATTTCATGTTTTCAACAATAATTATCAAACTCCTTGTTATAGAATTCACCTCCATTATTTTCTGAGACGCTTCAACTTCTTTCCTGCAAGTTTATCAACCAAATAATCCTTCGACCCTCATACCAATTGTTAGAAATTAAATAAAAGAGAAATGGAACACATAAATATTATAAAAAAATAAACACAGAAATGAATCAAACCAAAGAGACATGGATATACATGATTCACCCAATTCAGGCTATGTCCATGGAGAAAAACCAATCCTTGTTTTTATATAATCCAGCGAAGTGAAGGGATACAACCTACAACAAATTTGTTGTAACTTCCTCTTCCCTCTCACACAATATCATATGTTTTTATAAAATAATACACAACCGCAATACAATTCCCTCATATAAATCAAGGGTTTCCTTCAAGGAAAAAACCCTAACTGTCATATCTTTCGCCTAATCAGTGACCGAGATTGACTACAAAATTTCAATATTTTACAAGAAAATGTTTATCTAAATTTTTTCTTCAAGGGTGTTGCCCCTGAACTCTTGTTGGGGGGGCTAAAATCATGTTGTTTCCCCTCCCATACCCCATTGGAAGATATAGTATGGGAGGAAAACCCCTCCCCCTACCCCATCCACACCCCCAGTCATGTTGAAATATGTAACTAGGTTTGGTTTTCATAATGTCTATTGTAATCATGATTTTAGATATTTAATATGAAAGAGAAAAGAAATTTATTTTTATCATTCTTGATGTATGGATTTCATGTTCAAGATAAATTTATTTGTAGGTCAAGCACCCATTGAGTGCTTCTAGGTTCGTAATAGAATTATGAAGTCAAAGGAGTCATTGACATACATGTAAGACCCCTTCATGCATGTTGTATATTGTAAAGATATTTTTTGTAAATTGAAAAGTGTCATAAAGACCCTCCAAGACCTTGTCAAACAAGTTGGCCTACAATCATGGAGGATTCATTGGGCTAGCAATACCATAACATGTGGGTTAATATTACGGGATAAAAATTGAGGAAAAAATGACATAATGTATTGAGCATATAATATGGGGTAAAGGGTTTTTATATTGGTAAGGGTAAAAAATGGAGCTCAAAGTGAATTAAAAAATATAAATGGGTATAAAAAATGTTAATAAAAAAAATGGATACCTACAATATCTAGTGAAAGTAGGGTTTCTTTTAATTGGGAAGGTGTTTTGTGTTTGTACTGGTAGGGGGTTTAGACATGTGATTTTTAGAGGTATTTTACAATGTGTAGTCAAACTAAGGGTTTTGTTTAGTATGCCACGAACACATGTGATATGTCAGAGGTTCATTGAGTGAAGCCCCTATGCCTACAAGAAGGATCAAGTCAGCCTCATAGGCAACAATTCAACCTCCTAAGAAGCTTATATATAAGGGAACCTCGAGTTCATTTGGAGAGATATTCGTTCAAGTAAAAAAGAAGTTTGATATCCTCAAGAAAGAGCTGGAAAACAAGGAAAAAGGACGAAATTCGAGGAAAAGAAGAAGATAAGAAATATCAAAGTTTTAGACCTCTCTCTCTCTCTCATGTTCGAGTTTCTAAAGAACCTGTTAGACTGAAATTTTAAAAGAAATTGTAGAAGCCAAAGTTGTAGAAGAAATTGTTGGAAGTCAAATTGTAGAAGAAACTAATGGGGAATTCAAAGTTTTAGAAGAAAATGTTGGGGAAATCAAACTTGCAGAAGAAGTTGTTGGGAAGGTCGAAGTTGCTGGAAGTTACCTGGTCTTAGAGGGGTCATTGTTAAGGGTCTTAAGTCTTGGAATTCGTCATTTGAATTTCTGTAAGAAGAGAATATTTCTTGTGGATTTTCCTCTCAAGAGGAAAGGTTTTGGCTTTGTCTTACAACCTACCTTTTGTGTCATCTTATCTCATTGATATTTATTGTTTGGTAGTTGTTTGATGATAGAAAACACTAATAATAATAATCAAGTGAAATAATAATTTGATAAAGTTAAGTGAAAAATACATCACCAACAGTTATCAAAGTAAGAGAAATTACTTAATTAAGTTACCCCTAGATTTCTCAACATGTTATCAGAGCTAAGGTGACATCAACAAGTAAAGGCATCTTGAAGAAGAACATTATCTTGAAGGAAGGAAGTAAGGATAATCAAAGAGTACTGCCCATATCATGACAAGGATCATATCATCTAGAAGGATCAACACTTTGTAGAAGAATAATACCTCAAAGACATTACCTCATTCAAAGAAGGACTCTACACTTGAAGTATTCTTGGAAATATCACACATTCTACAATCATCATCCAAGGAAGAGAAAAGAAGCATTGCCATCATCATCAAAGGAATAAAGAATACCTGAAGCATTGCCATCATCACCATCATCATCAATAAGGGATCTTCAATTATCAAAATCATTAAGAAGGAATTAAGTTGAAGATATCATCTTCAAAAGGAGAATATTCACTTGAAAAGTAAGTATTTTCTATTTATTTATGAATCTACTATCAACGTGACTTCATTCTACAAGGAGAGGAACAAATTGGTTGGGTTATCAAATTTCCTTGCATGGAAGAAAATGATATATTTCATCCTCATAGAGAATGAATCTATTGAATTTGTTAAGGGTTCAATCTCCGAACTTTCTCAATATAAATCTCAATGATTATCAAAGTACATGAAAGGGGAATTAAGGGCTCAAAGACTCCTCATAGAATCTATCAAGGATTCCCTCATCCCTTAAGTAGCAAAGTTGGAGAGATCGAAAGTTATCTATGAAAATATGGTAAAATTATTTTCCATAAGCACTACCGAAGAAGTTATATCATTGAGAACCAAACTATACAAGATGAAGGTATTAAAGGATGAAGAGGTAGCCTCATACCTTATGTGTATATCTCAAATAAGAGATCAAATATAAGAATTAGGTGAAATAATGTGCGATAAAGAAATTACCACCATTGTGCTCAATGCACTACCTGATAAATGGGGAAACTTTGTATCAAGTAGCTATGGAAATAAGGAAGCCACTCCATTCAGTGAACTTTGGTCATTATGAAAAATTGAAGAGAATAGATTGAAAGAAAAGAATTATGTTGGATCAAATGAACAATTTCAAGCTTATGTTTGCATGGCTAGAAAGAAAGGGAAGCTTGGAAAGTTTGATCGTTAGAAAAAGAAGAAGCTTGACATGTCAAATATACAATTCTATGAATGAAATGAATATGAAAACTTGAGAGGAATTATCCTAAACTCAAGAAGGACAACAAGAAAAGAAAATATAGAAATGAATCTATTGTAGTGGCTACAACCACCCTCCAAAAATTTTCCTTCGCTTCATTTTGGAGCCTCCCTCCTCAAAATCATTACAGTTATCCTGTAGTGATTAGGTGTTTGTGCGTATTTGAGTTAATTTGTCGTTTCATTGCTTGCGTACAACTCACTTGTTATGTCGGTCACCATAATCACACGTAACACTTGGTCTACATCTAGTCAACCGGCTGTCGGGAAAAAATGCACAAATCTAGAGAGAACCTTATCTTCCCCTCTAGAAATGCGGAGAATAGCGCAACAATTTCCCTGCACTAAGAAATTGCACAAAGAAGTTCAGGAAACCTTGCTCTGGATATTGCGTAGAGCACGTGAGCCAACACTGCTTTGGAAATTTGCACAGTTTCAACCAGTTGTACTACCTCTAGGAATTGCATAGAAATTGACCCAGCTGCATTGTCTTCCAGAAATGTGCAGAGTAGCCAGCCCAGCTACATTGTTGTTCAAAATTGCACAGGACTAGACAGCTACACTACCTTATGGAAATGTCCAGTGTAGCCCCGCATCACTATTCTGGAAAATTGTGTAGAGTTAGCTAGTCATCTAAGGACCCTTAGTCTAGAAATAGCATATAATCTCTCCCTCATTGACTGTCCGTTGCATGTTCCAGTAGATTGTCCAGTTCCCTCCAGAACTACACAATCCTTCTTTGCATGCCAGTTGTCTTTTCCCAAAAAAAGAAAAAAAAACAAAAAATCATCCTTAGATTTTAGGGATCTATTTTTAGCAGCAGGAGTTACATGAAAAACTGTTTTTAGAAGCTTCCCACCAAGCGTCGCTTTTTCCTAGATTTGTCTCATGCGCATCATAAACCCTAATTTTTCCAAATCTATTTAATCGATGCCTCAAAGCTCATTCTTCACATTTAATCTTCGAGCTTTGACATTCCCGAGGCATCTAAGAACCTTCAGCACAGTCAGTGTAAATTTTCTGGGTAAGTTTTTCTTTTCATGCATTTTGCCACTTTTTCTATCACTTTTTAGTTTTTAGCTTGTATGAGTATTTTTCCTTGATTTTACTAAATGACCATTTCCATTTCAATACATTTTAGCTTGTATAAATTATGTTTCAAGTTTTTTATTAACTTTCCTTAGTGTCGCATGCATAACATTGTTTCCGCACTCACAGTCGTTGTTTCAGCCACTTGCTTCTTGCTTCTTGGTTTTGTCGATTGATTTATTTATGCACTCGCTTGAATTGCATGAATGTTTATTTCACTCAAATCTACACTACATTTTTACATGCATTCATTCCTTAGTGATTTTCAGTTGCCCGTTAGTAGGTCTAAGCTGCCTTGGCCTGGACCTTGCCTTGCCCATCTTTTAGTGCACATTTTTGGGATGGAAGTCTCAACTTTTCTCCTAGGAATTACATAGTTCTTATCTCCCATTGGCTTCCCAGGATGTGCTCTGCGTAGTTTTGGGAGATAGTGCCAAGTTGGCCCCCAAGATTGCATAGTGCATTTTACCTGGGTAGTAGTCATGCTAACTGAAATTTGTGCATTGCACATTTCCAGCCCTCATCATTCTAAGATAGAATATGCTTTGTGTAGTTTCAGTAGACAGTTAGCTCACTAGAATCCTAAACTGTGCTCTGTACAGTTTCAGCTATCAGTCTCCCAGCCTCTCCAGGATAAAACTACGCAGTTTTCCCAAGCAATCAACTAGGTGTATTGCATGTCAGTCCTCAATTTGATTTTGGTTTTCAACTAATTTTTTATTTCCATGAGTTTTTCTCTATCTCCAAGTATCACAGGTGTTCATCAATCTCTCAACTGTACAGGTGCAATGGCTTCCAAGAAAACAAGATCAAAAGACAAAGTTAAGAGCAGTACCAGGGACGTGGTTAAACAGGGGTAAATGAGCTTGCCCGTGTACATAGACACAAACCTGTTCATCGATAATGATATCAAGATAACGTGGAAAGACATCAACACCATATTTTTAGGTATCTTTGAGGAGAATCTGGAGGATAGACAGGTCTATTTGAACATCCATAAGTCAGAATTATACAAGGTTGCATGTAGGTTTCGAGTGTTCCCTTGTGCATATGTAATCCATTGGATTGTCTCACATATTGATCTCGAGACAATGAGAAGTGTCAGTGGAACAAGGCTTTTTTCCTTTAGGATGGAGGATTATTAGGAGATATATCATTTTCCATTCCGAATGAGCAGGATGGATGCACCATTCTACACTCGCAACAGCAACACAAACACAAGAGATATCTTGAAGCATTGGGCAAAGGAGCCAAAAAAATTTAGGATGATACGCAACCAAATATACAAGATGAAGACACTGAGGAAGGCATATTAGTTCTTGGTTATATTTGCATGCTGCTTATATGGACAAGGGAGTACAAAGACCTTCCCACAGAGTTGGTTTGTTATGTTGGATCAGTTGGAAAATTAAGGAAAACCATTCAACTGGTTCGACATGTTGGCTCTCCAATTGAAAGTGCATTTGTCCAATGCTCGGGGTCTACCCAAGGATCAACAAGACAAATTCTTCATGTATCTGTGTCTGTCAATAGTTTCCTAGCATGGGTTGGGCATGGACACCTTTAGAAAGTTTTTTGAACATATATTGCAAGGTGGTCTCAAATTGCAGCTACCGAGGAGTTATGGCTAGAATAGGTGACCATTTCATTGCCCCTTTGTACATGATGATTTTTTAACACGATCCACCCTTCATGTCCTAGGAAGCAATGGAGGAATTGCTAAAAATTGCAGATTGGTACACCTCACCCAAGGGAACCTTCATAAAAATGTACAACACAGAGAAAGCTCTACATGTGTTGCCCAGATTCACCACAAAAAAGTTGTTCATGAAGGGGGTTGCATACCACATCTAGATAGGGTTGTCAGCTGGATTTCACAAGAAGAAGAAAGTAGCATGGCCCATGCTTCCTGTGTGAACTGGGTTGTAATCAATTGGGAGTTTGAAAGAAGCAGATGCAGAAGTGGACGACTTCAAGAAGTTTAATTTCGGCACCAGGAGTTTCAACCCATATGACCCACATGGTTTATGGAGAGACCACTGTATGAGAGTATACTATCCTTGGATCCATGGGGCATGTCATTGGCCAGAGGAAGGCCCATGGAGATATTGTTACAACTCCTCTAGGATCAATGAACCAGTCAAGATTGCAGTGGAGTGGCTAGAAACACTCAAGGTAGCAGCACCGCAAGAAGTAGTAACAACAACAATAGTAAGTAACAAAATCTTGGAAGACAAAGGCAAGAGGAATATTTTTGAAGGCATAGAGATGAAGAATATCTAAAAGGAATGCCCACTTGTGCAAAAGGTAGCTTTTGACGATATATGCAAAGAGGAAATAACGCAATAGGAGGATTTCACAAAGAAAGAGAGAGAAGTAAAGGCTCGAAGATACTGAGAGGATGTTGCAGGAATTCCAGCAGAAGCTCAAGGAAGAATAAGAGTTGTGTAAAAGAGAGAAGGAAGTGTAGCATGAGCATGAACAAGAATAGGATCCAAAACATGAGGAAGTGCAAGGCACTCAGACAATGCAAACTACACCAACACAGGTTGAAGACTCTGAACCAGCAACAGATGAGGAACAGGATGAGTAGTCATAGGAACAGGAACTTGATCTACATGATGAACATATAATAGAATAGATCGAAATGGAGTTGGAGTAGCTAGAACAGGATCAGGATATGCATCTCATGCCAATATCAGTCAAGGGCACTCCACAGGCTTCACTAGCTCCAAAATCAAAGCAATTCCCAAGTGAAAAAGGGGACACCGTTCTCCTTGGGATCCATATGGGGACAAAGATGTACAACATAACCTTTGATGAGTCATAGCACAAAAATTTGTACAAGCACGTAGAGCACACACTACAGATGAGCATGCATCACCTACACACTTAGAAGAATGAGTATAGAAACATTCAGCTACCTTGGCTAATGCTACAAAGGCTTATGTTGAAGCCACCAGCTCGAGTACTAGGTTCTTGAGAGCAGAAAATGAGTGCATGACTAAGGAATTGCAAGTGGCCAAGCAGAGAGAGGAACGATCAACATGATCTGCCAAAGTAGATATGGATATGGCCATACTTTTTAAAGTACTGGCTCTTGAGATAGTCACGCGGGGACTGTATGACATGTTCATCACCATGCATAAGGAAATTTTCCACCTACATGGTCATCAACAGTGTTGCATCAAGACAGTGTGAACACTCATAGACATACATGTCACAGTTGATCATGTATATACATGGACAATGAGGTACAAGGGAGCCCTGCTTCACTTGCATAAGATGATGAAGCCACAGGTGGAGTTGGACAAAGCGTGCATCCGAAATCAAATCCATAACTATGAGGAACTATCACCACTCATCACTAGTACTGAGGCTTCATATGCATAGCTTTATAGGAGTTTGGATGTCGTGGTGAGGAATTATGGCACCCTGTCGATTGGTACGCTCACTGAGGCAAAAGAGAAGAACCAATTCAAACTGGATCTCGATGCATACTTTGATCAGTTGATGCTCATGGCCACTATCATGCGGAAAGAGTTATTTTTGCGGACAAAACTAACCTCCCTAGAAGCCTAAGACTTTCTAGTGACAAACAAGACAATTAAGAGCAATCCTTCTCTAAACATGCATTATCATATGAGAAACCAAGTGTTTTTCGATCCTACCTGAAGTCCAACGCTGTTGTAGTAGTCTAGCCTCGTCGATCCAGATGAGCTACTCCTTCACTTCGAAACCTGCATACACTAACAATCAAACGATTACATAACACCTGAATATTCCATAAAACAAAGCATATTCAACATATAGACCAAGGATTATATGAAACAATTCATTAACAACAAATCATTGAGAAGAATGGACTTATTTGTATTAATGAAACAAAAAAGAAACCATTACAACCTGAGCCTTGTG
This sequence comes from Pinus taeda, assembly GCA_000404065.3. Taxonomy (NCBI): domain Eukaryota; kingdom Viridiplantae; phylum Streptophyta; class Pinopsida; order Pinales; family Pinaceae; genus Pinus; species Pinus taeda. The sequence continues at coordinate 178,512 of APFE030708075.1, forward strand.
TTGTGCAAGTTCCTCCCAGGGTCCAGCAAGAGTTTTCCTCTACTTTGACAAGCTCACCCACTTCCAATATGACAACAAGAAAGGATGGTAATCTCTCCTCACAAGTTTACAATGGAAGTCCTATTCCAGCAGCATCTACCATTTGGAATGTTCAGCTTTCAACCTCCCCTCCTCTGGCCCAAGGCCTGTATTTATAGTGTTCTAGAGGAAGTTATTCAGTTCCAACATCAATGGGATACTCCCCCTCTTTTGGATGGGGTAGCTCCTCTCTTGATGGGATAAGTTCCTCTATCATAGGGATGCATGAACCATCTGGAGCCGCTCAATACACGTCAAACACTCTTCTAGAAAGCTCTAGAAGTGACCACAAGTAACTTTTTTAAGATGAAACTCGCGCCTTTTGACCTTTACAGGAGTATGTACCCATCCCTTGACTTACAGAGCGTACAAGTATGTAGGTACAATGAGCTTGGGATGCGTACACGCAGGCAAGGTAGAGAGAACCTGCGTACCCAGAGATAAACATGATTTTTATTGACTTTCTCTCTTTCTTGAAGTTTGACGTGGAGAGCAGAGGTATTAGGCTTGACAAGGAGGATAGTATGACTATTTATGGAGCCATATTAACTGCAGATAGTCATGGTGACAAATTTTAGTGTAACAGATTGCCTCCTAAAGTGCGAAGCCTGTAATAGATAAGGGTTTTATATCATCTAGGAAGGGTGAAGTACTTTATCATTTCAAGGATTATGTCGTGGAGAGCCTGGTCAGAACCTGCAATTTTCAACACAAAATACATGTATAAGATTATATCATCGCTGAGGTAGCATTCCCATACTCAGATCAAAACTTTAACTAACAGACTAACTACTCTGATACATGAATGATTTCATAATACATCATAATCATAGACTCGTGTAGACATAGTATGGACGCAGCCATCTATTTATAATTGGTCTACAATATAGAATACAAAACTCCTTTACAAGCCTGGGATGGTGGAAAAACTAGATCCAGGGTCTTCATCTCTACTTCCCGAATTGGTACGATTCTAGCCATGTGAATAAATGAGTCGATGTCGAACATGGTAGAAACCACTTGATTACCAGTCAATAATGTAAACTGTTAACAAGCGTGAGAGAGACACCAGTAATGTCAATGTTCTCAAAGTACCCAGCACAATCCATGAGATGTGAATGAATGAGTCGATGTCGAACATTTCATGGAATCCTTCGATCGCAAGTCAATGATGAAAACTGACGTCGAAGGCGAGAAAATTGCCATTGATGCATGCAGACTTCAAGGTACTGACGATTTCTAATTCAACTCTCTAGATAATGTGCTGATGTCGATAGAAAGCGACCCGTCGCAGGCAAGCCCACGACACGAAATCATAGTTCAAGTTGAAGAAATGTTGCTGTAAGGACTAACTCAAGGATGATAAAATGGATGGTAGGTATTTTGCAGTTGAATGTTTTGTTTACAGACCTCTTGAACACATAACGACACAACAGATGGTTTGGTGACGAATGACTCAAAGTCAAATCCCATAACCCGACTAAAGAATGTCAATGATTTGGTCAACTGTGAGGCAAAGGATTTCCCAACCCAGGTGAATGAACAAGTGTCGTGTTCAACAGTGGTAGTAAGGTTTTTCTGAGACAAAAGGATATCAAATAGGCTCAGTCTTCTCACTTTTCCCCCACCATTTCTGGCAAGTACCTCTTTATTTTTTTACAAGCTTGAGGAGGATAACATATGCTTGATTGTAAGCTCATCCTTCGGATGAGTCCAACTTAGTTTTGATTCGAACCCTAAGAAGGAGTGGTCCGTTCCTGTTTGTAATAGAACAGGTCCTTACTGTGAAATTTTAACGAGTCCAGTATAGGAGAAACTCGGCGTTTTTCAATTTTAGAGAGTCTGAAAAACTTAAGAAGACTCCAGATTGGACTTTTTCGTAAATTTGTGTCTCCTAAGCCCGAAAAAGTATAAAATAATACCTAGGAGAACCGTTTGATCTTGCGACCAAGGAGTACTTTCATAGTTAGTGTCTTTGACCTAAAAAGTAAAAAGCGATCAAGGACACGTCGTTTTATTTCTAGTATCGAGTTTGAAACGACAAAAACCTAGCAATATTTTCCTGTTTTTACCGTTAGAAAAGGGCGATAAGGGGACTGTCTTTTAATTCCATTTTAACGAGTGTAAAAGAAACGCTCGAAAATCTTTTCATTTTTTAGGAGTCAGAAAAGGGCTTAAAAGATGACTCTGATGTTTGGTTTGTGAAAAATGACAAGTTTCCCTGAAAATCCATTTTTCCTGCACAAAAACGACACATTACTCATACATGTTTAAGATAGGCAAAAATACATTGAAAAACGTCCTTCCATGGTGAAAAATAAACAAAGTTAGTATTTATTCATCCAAAAAACCTATAAAAAGACTTTTTACCATGTCATTTTTACCATTTTACTGTTGAGGGTGAGAAAAGGGCTTTTGGCAAGAAACTTCCCGTGGACTTTGCGGAGAATCCGACCATCGGAATCGAGCGCCATCTCTTTCAGGTAATCCACAACATCCTCCTCTTCAATTTCATCTGTTTAGAATTCTAATTTTAGCCTTTAGTTTGATTTTTTGGGGGCTTTAGGGTTTTAGAATGCGCTCCTCGAGGTACGCAGGTGGCCCATGGGTAACCTGCGTACCCCGACTTTTTCCTTAAAGGGAAAAAGGTCAGGGTACACAACCTACCTTCAGACCAAGTGCGTACCCACGCTCTGTTTCTGAAGGTGGGGTGCGTACCCTGTGGAAAGCGCACTTTCAAACCCCAAATTTCAAATTCAACCATCAATCTTTGATTTTATGATTTCTAAAGCTTATTTTTTGGTGTGTAGATTGCCCACCATGCTGGATTGGCATGAGAGAGAGCACGAAGACATTGATTCGGCTGCGCTGATTCACCAACCTACGATTGATGCATTGAGAGCATGCAGTCTTTATAAATACTGGGTCATACCTGGCATGAGGGCCCAGGTGCCATTTCTGGAGTGGCTGGTTGAGAGATGGAACATTC
>APFE030708075.1:186409-209179 GCA_000404065.3 Pinus taeda
AAAGGAGACCTTTTATATTTTCCTATTTAATAAAGCATGTAAAACTAATCTAATCAAAAGAAATTTCAAGATCTATGAAAAACTATGAAAAACTCACTCAAAAAGCAAATCAAAGGAAATTTACCTAAATTTACCTAAAAAGTAAATGTAAGAAGCAAAAGCCTACTAAGATGATTTCGGGATGTTTTACTTGGCAACAATCAGTCCAAGGACTAGTTCATGCAGAATGATAAACTAATCAAAACAAAAAATCAAACTCTTTTTGTTCTTTTTAAAAATGAAATTCACAACTTAAATCAACAAGCTATTTTGAAATTTCGCAAAGAGACAACTCAAAGGTAGGTTGCTCACGTGGGTAGACTTTACAACTGGTCCGACTCCTAAGAAGACTGAAAAAACCAGAGATATCTAAGGTTCTACAACTTCTAAATCCAAAATCACTACAGGACCAATGTAAAAATCAAACCCTAAGGCTAAAATTTCAATGAATTTCGCTAAAACTTTCGATACTAATGGGACAAGTTCAGGTGAAGATTTTTGACAGACAACCAGTGGATCTAGGTAGTAAAGACTAAGAAAAAAAAAATTTAAAGGGGAAAAAGGGATAAAATTGAAATTTTCTCAATTTTAACAGGGTACGCAGGCAGCATGTTTAACCAGGTGCATCCACGCTCTGTGTGCAAAGATACAGTGCGTACAGGTACGCACTGTGTCTAACTCAGAGGGTGCGTACTACTGAAAAATGAAGAAAAACTAAATTCTAACTCGACTCTAAGCTAACCCACCCAAAAAACAGTCAAGCAATCAAAAAACAAAAGAAAAAAGACTCTTTTCAGATCAAAGTAATACTCAAAGGAAAAATCAATCACATCAATGGATTCCCTAGCGGAGTCACCAATTTGTCATGTGGAAAGAGTTATTTTGCTGACAAAACTAACCTCCCTAGGAGTCTAAGACTCTCTAGTGACAAACAAGACAATTAAGAGCAATCCTTCTCTAAACATGCATTATCTTATGAGAAACCAAGTGTTTTTCGATCCTACCTAAAGTCCAACGCTCATTGTAGCAGTCTAGCCTCGCTGATCCAGATGAGCTCCTCTTTCACTTCGAAACTTGCATACATTAACAATCAAACAATTACATAACACCTGAATATTCCATAAAACAAAACATATTCAACATATAGACCAAGGAGTATATGAAACAATTCATTAACAACAAATCATTGAGAAGAATGGACTTATTTATAATAAGGAAATAAAAAAGAAACCATTACAAGCTGAGCCTTGGTGTTGTGCAAGTTCCTCCCAGGGTCCAGCAAGAGTTTTCCTCTACTTTGACAAGCTCACCCACTTCCAAATGAAACAAGAAAGGATATTAATCTCTCCTCACAAGCTTCTATAAGGAAGTCCTAATTCCAGCAGCATCTACCCTTTGGAATGTTCAGCTTTCAACCTCCCCTCATTTGGCCCAATGCCTGTATTTATAGTGTTCTAGAGGAAGTTATTCAGGTCCAACATCAATGGGATACTCCCTCTTTTGGATGGGGTAGCTCCTCTCTTGATGGGATAAGTTCCTCTATCATAGGGATGCAAGAACCATCTGGAGGCGCTCAATACACGTCAAACACTCTTCTAGAAAGCTCTAGAAGTGACCACAAGTAACTTTTTTAAGATGAAACTCGCGCCTTTTGACCTTTACAGGAGTACGCACCAATCCCTTGACTTACAGAGCGTACAAGTACGTAGGTACAATGAGCTTGGGATGCGTACACGCAGGAAAGGAAGAGAGAACCTGCGTACCCAGAGATAAACTTGATTTTTATTGACTTTCTCTCTTTCTTGAAGTTTGACATGGAGAGCAGAGGTATTAGGCTTGACAAGGAGGATAATATGACTATTGATGGAGCCATATTAACTGTAGATAGTCATGGTGACAATTTTTAGTGTAACAACCACTATTGCAGATTTACAAGTCAATACAGATAACATGAGGATGTACATCATTGGTCCAACAATGCTCAAGACTAAGTTGTGCATGTTGGAGAATGAGTTTGACCAAGGTTCCAAAATAGTATACCTGGAAGCAATGGAGGCAAGAGTTCATTTCCAGAAGGACTTCATCAAAGAGTATGGACGCCATTGCACACTATCAAGAATGGTACCAGTTCATTAGTTCGTCACCGAGGATTGCGAAGAAAATATTGATGAGCTGGCCTTTCCACAATCGTCTGAGTCTTAGTGTTTTCTTATCTAGCCAACTCAAGCCAATTTTTCCCCACATGGGTAGATGTGGAAAATGTTTCATTTTTGTAAACATGATGTAAAGTGAAATTCCAAGTGTCATTAGTAGAATAAAAACAGTCATATGTAATGTAAAGAGTCATGAGGGTAGTCCAAGAGTCACAAAGGGGAATGTTAAGGGTCACCCAACTCATGGAACAGGATTTTGGGAGCCAAGATTTTGCTAGGCATTTCTTAGAGAGGGCGTAGAGAGTATTGTGATGAGCCTTGGCTTCTCCACAGTGTAAAGCGAGCACATCTCTTTGGAGGAGCAGGCAGTATTAACTGTAAAATTCCACTATTGGGGCTAGTGGTTGTCATGGTTGTATGGATGGATAGAACTTTCACTTTATATAATATAAAACAAAGCCAACATGTTTCATGCATATGTTATTATTCTAGTTCGACTATTCTGGTTACTTTAGAAATGTATGTAGTTTTACTTATCCATTGATGTATGGACTATTCCATATGTGATTGTATGAATCTTACTAAAGCATGTTGTTGGTTTAACTCATCACTTTGGATTTTCAACTATTCTTCTTTCCAGTTTGTGATGTCATCTAGTTTGTGTATTCCTTTCAGGCTGCGTACTATTATAGGCTTCTAAAGGGCACACTTATTTTCTCCCTCCATGTGTTAGAACCTCCCCATGCATCTCTCCTAACTCACTGCAAGGTCACACACTTGCTTTCGACAAGGATATCTTTCTTACCACTATGTGCTATCGCAGTCAAGGCATAAATTTACTACCCACTATTGGGACTGGTACTCCAAATGGTCTAAGGTCTAGTTGGGACTTATTACCATGGAGATTTCCTGACATGTTGGCAGGTCCAGCACCATCAACAGAATCACTGAAGAAGTAGAAGAACCTGAAAAGAATAAGTCAAAGAAATAGGAAGTGAAAGACCTTTACTATGACTGAAATAACCTCCTTCATTTTGTCTATAAGAAGATATTATTTTATTCAAAGAATCACAAGAGTTATAGGATGCATTATAGCTGAGATAAAGATGACATCATCATAGTGGCATGGAAGGTAAGTCAGAGTAGAAGTCTATATCATTGAACCAGTCATCATAAAAAGGAAGTAGTTCATCGCATCTTCATTGGAAGCATATAAGGACAACTAAAGTAACAATCTATATTGTTGCAAAAAGTAATCTATCAAGATATAATATAGAGAGAGGATAATTTGCAAAATGAGGATAATCAAGATCTACACTAGAATATTTATGAGAAGCTTCACCCCTACCATGGAGAAAGTAAGTACCTCACAGATAGTCCACATTACACTTGTGTGGGATCCATTGATAAATTATGATGACAAAGATGTGCATCATGTTCAGTTGGCTAAATTACTTTCAACTTCAACCAAGAAAAGGAAGTCTAGATGACAAAAAGAAACAAAAGATGTGTATATATTTGATAGATAAAGTCATTCCATCATCTAGTTGAAGATATCATGGCTAAATGCTCTATCTCATGAGAATGATCGAAGACAGAGGATCTCTTCCATTAGAATGATGCATGAAGGCATGTAGAAAACGTACCATGAAATCTTCTACATATTGGTAAGTTGAAATCAACATAATATGACGTCATACGGAATATGAGGTGGTTGAAAATCATGGTTCCTATGTAGAAAGAACCATGTAAAGAAGATTCTAAGAAAATAAATATGTGAAGAAGATGAAAGAAGAGTTTTTGGGAAGATGCATCTAAAATATAAGTTAAAGAATCAACATATGATATTGACTGGAAGGGTTAGCTATGTCATCTCCATGTAGAAAGTATGATGACCCTGATATGTATGCTATAAAAGGGAGAACCTAGATAATGAATGTCTTGGAGATGGATTCATACATGTGTTGGATGTTGATGTTGCTATAAGTTTATGTCATGATGAAAGGCCATCATAAAGAGGTAACTCAGATTTTTTTTATTTTAGATTTTTGAAAGCATCTGGATGGGTTATTACAAGGCTACTGAAAGAGGGTTGTAGAAAGCCCCCTACAACCTATACTCATGATATTGGATGGAATGTATTGAAAGAAGCATGACTTGGAAGAGGTAGTTGTAAAGCCAGATGTGGATAGAATATCACTTTTCAATGAAGAGAAGGATTACAGGACTATTGGTTCAACCCTAAGGTTCATTGAAGGGAAGTGAAGGAGAAAGATGGTCGAAGCCCTAGAAAGAAGTTATGATGAAGAAGACTCTGCATGAAGAAGATGAAGTTCATTACGTGATACAAAAAAAGGAGCCCTACATGTTGAGATTTGGTACCGGAGGATAGGTGGTTCCCTAAGGCTTTGATCTTTGGCCTAGGGAAAAGTGTCGAAAAGAATTTGATTTTTCTCCTAAAGTAACTTTATAATTTTTATAAAGTTAAATCTAATTTAAAAGTGACTTTAAGTGATAAAGTTACTGAAGTCTAATTTTAAAGTGACTTTAATAAAGTCAATGTAAAATTAGAAAGGAAAAGTGACTTTGGAAATAAATGACTAAGTGGGTCTTTATTAAAGTGGGGTGAATTAAAAAATAGAAAGTGAGATTTAAATGAGCATTTAATCTCAGCCCTTGATCTCAATCTATTTCAGCCATTGGATTTAGGGATCATCCAAAGTTCACTTAGGGTTAGATTAAAGGAGGAAAAGGTCATTCATTCTTTCATGAGTAGATTGAGAGAAGGAGAGCAAGAGAGCAAGGGAGATTTCAGGACAGGGAGGAGAAGGAGACAACAGCTTGGCACACATTCCAAGGCAGCAGTTTAGCAAATCCGTATAGTTGAGTGAGCAGACTATAAAAGGCAGATTTTTGGGCACAATTTTCAGGAGGAAGTACAACAGATTTTTGCACAGAAATCGAGGGCCATACAGCAAATTTTTTGCACAAAAATCGAGGGCCATAAAGCTGATTTTTTGCACAGAAATCGAGGTCCGTATAGTCCATACAGCAGTCCATAAAACAACCGTACAACAATTTTCCAGGGCATGGAAAATGAGATAAGTTGTAAAATTTGCTTGCTGATTTTTGCTGAATATTTCTCACTATAAAAAAGGCATTTTCAGAAATAAAGAAAAGCTCTCGAACTGGTTTTCCCCAAGAGTTGTAGGGGGTTTTCCAAGGTCACCTTGACCAAAAATCACTATGTTTAAATGTGTTAAATGGTTATTTGTACCTGCTAATTTTTATTTCTGCATTTTCCAGCATTCTGTAAAATTTCTAGAATTTGTGTTTTCAGCATTATTTATTATTTTTTATTGTATTTTTTTTTTTTTTTTTAATTTTTTTATTTATTTATTTATTTATTTTTTTTTTGTTCTTCAGTTGTTGAATGTATGGTTATGGGAAAGGACATTTAACAATATGGGAGAAATAAGGTGAAATTGAAAACCGGGGTGGGAAATGAGAAATTTTTACACTACAAGAAGCTAATAATACCATGATCTCCACCAAAAAGCAAATAGTTATTGTTGGAAACATGTCCCCAATTGAGAGGGAGTTTGGGAATATTCCTTTTATAGGAATGTGTAGATCCTCCCTACTTGATAGGTAGATATAGACATATCATTATTTTCTTCATTTTATGAAGAAAGAATGGAGGATTGGGTAAGAATATGAGATTGATTGTGACACTCTTTACGGATGTAGTAGGGAATCCAATAGGAAAGAGTAGTTGAAGACAAAATTCCATAAGAATTTGATATTCCAAGAGAAGAATGATCCTAAAAGGAAAAACCTTATGAACATCTGGATGGGGTATATGCCTTGAGAGATAATGACGAAATGTGTTTATTAGCCATTACCTTGCCAACATTGTGCTCTGATCTTGCAAAGGGATAGAGTTGTTAGTCAAGGCCTTGTTATGTGACAATGTTCATTGATATGATGAGATGCACAAAAATAAGATGAGAAGATAGCTTATGAGATGGCTTACCAATATTACTCCCCTTATGAGAATTCTTTCGTATGAGAATGTTCAACTACCCTGTATGGATTATGAATACCTCCCTCGTTAAGATGGAGTGTTGAAATATATAACTAGGTTCGATCTTCATAATGTCTATTGTAATCATGATTTTATATATTTTATATTAAAGAGAAAAGAAATTTATTATTGTCATTCTTGAGGCATGGGTTTAATTCTTAAGATAAATTTATTTTTATTTCAAGCACCAGTTGAGTGCTTCTAGGTTTGTCATAGAATTATGAAGTTAAAAGAGTCATTGTCATACATGTAAGACCCCTTTGGGCATGTTGTATATTGTAAAGAATATTTTTGTAAATTCAAGTGTCATAAAGACCCTACAAGACCTTATCAAACAAGTTGGCCTACAATAAGGATCAAGTTGGCCTCATTTGCATCAATTTGACCTCCTAAGATGCCTGTATATAAGGGAAAATCGACTTCATTTTGACAGATATTCATTCAAGAATGAAAAAAGGTCAATCTCTTCAAGAAAGAAGCTAGAAGACAAAGAAAAAGTATGAAATTCAAGGAAAAGAAGAAGAGAAGAAAGATCAAAGTTTTGGACCTCTCTCTCTCATGTTAGCATTTCTAAAGAAGTTGTTAGAATAAAATTACAAAAGAAACAGTTGGAAGTCAAAGTTGCAGAAGAAACTGTTGGAAGTCAAATTTGCAGAAGAAATTGTTGGGGAAGTAGAAGTTGCAAAATAAACTATTGGAGAAGTCGAAGTTGTTGGGGAGGTCGAAGTTTCTAGAAGTTGCTAAGTCGAAATTGCTGGAAGTTTCTATGTCAAATTTGCTAGACGCTGCTAGGTCAAAGCTATTGAAAGTTGCTAGGTCAATTTGCTGTAAGTTTCTAGGTTGACTTTTCCAGAAGATGGAAGGTTGAAATTTCTAAAACTTGTTGGGTCAAAATTGTTGGAAAGGTTCATCAAGAAGAAGAAATATGACTTGGTCATGGATGGTTCTTTGTCAAGGGTCTTAATGATCCATTTTTTTTCAACTACTAGAATTTACCAATATATTTTACTTCTGTGATGTTAGCATAATTTCATGTGAAAGAACATGGAAAACCACATGTGCATACTTTATATAACAGGAAACATAATGACGAACATCAAATAAAAGAACACACACATTGATAACAGAGTTCACCCAATGTGGCTTGCATCTCTGGGCCCAGTGTCAAGAGTAGGGAGGTCACTTCATTAAATGATGCAAATGATGATGATGTACATGGTATATTCTTTGTCTTTACAAGGATAAATTCCACCAACTAGAGTGGCATGTCTCTCCACGGGACGTTCTCCTATAGGAACTCTCACTCATTGATCCAAGTGGATCTTCAAATGTAATGGCATGGAAAATCTCAAAACTCAAAGTGGTAGAAAAGAAAGTATCTTGACATTAGATTGAATTACTCATTGTCGTAATTCCAAAGGTGTGAATAGCACTCCAGCCTAAGTCCAGGTGATGAAGTTGTGGCAAAAAGAGTTTGCCTTAGTTCCTTTGAAATGAGGAATTTTCTCTTAAAAGTGAACTTAAAGCCTTTAGAAGGAAAATCACAATCAGAGAAGGAAAGAGGCAGGCTTAAGGTGTGCACATAGAAACCCCCGATCAGCGATCTCCAATTAAATCGGAGTGGGGGACAAGTGATCGCTGATATGGGGACTTATGGCAGACAACATGCGATCGACATTGGCGATCAGAGCGATTGGCCAATCGGTAATCGGCAAGACCAGGGACTGGGACCCCTAAGCAGTAGTGACGTGATATGTCGATTTGATAGGGCCAATATGATACGTTGACATCAGCGATATCGGCAATCAGCGATCGGTGCTATCGACAATCATCGATATCGTTGATCGGATCGGCCGATCGACAATCAGCAAGACTAAGGACTGGGACCCCTGAGCAGCACTGATGCGATATGTCGATTCGATAGGGCCATTTTGATATGCCAATATTGGTGATATTGACAATCGGCAATCAGCGCTATCGACGATCAGCGATATCGATAATTGGTGATTGGCGATATCAGTGATCAACAATATTAGTGATCGGTGGTTGGGAATCCCTTGTTAACAGGACCAGTGTACTAGCGATATGCCGATTGTGATTGGGGAACTAACCCAATGGGTCTATGGACCTAATTTGATATATTTTGAAGTCTGATATCTGCTTAAACGGAAAAATGCCAATTTCGAGGTTTTTGTGAGGGAAGGGGGGGTTCATCATTCCTGATTAATCCATCTATTCGAACAGCCTTCCATTATAATCAAACAACCCCCAATTTTGAAGGGCCTTGTATTATAAAGCTCGATGCATGCAGTAAAACATAAAGGGAGAGAGTATTTTTGAGCATGCAGTTCAAGGCAGGAGAGCTTTCAGGCGGTCGATAGTGCATTTTTCTTGATTTGGACAAGTTTTATATGTTTTTAGCCCCTCTCAATGCCACAGATGCATTGGTGCTATCCATTTCTCCATCTGAGGTCTCCATTTCACAGCCATTTTCCAGAATGGAGGTATAAGCACCTTTCATATAATTGATGATTGTAATTATCTTCTTTTCATGCCATTTAATATATGAAGGCCTCCCCATTGATTGAGGAGGGCCCAGAGATGTAGTCCAAGTTGGATGAACTCCATTATCAAGTCTTTTTGTCTTCTTATTGTGCATTTATGTGTTATGTGTTCTTTTCTTGTGTGCACATTAGATTTATGTGTTAAGCTACAATTCTCACCTATGAATCTTTCCATACATATATAAGCAAAATGGTATCAAAGCAGGTCTTTTTAGATGTGAAATGCATGTTTGTACACTAACAAGACACAGACTCTTAAGAGGTGAAGGGGAATTAGATCCTTTCGATCGTGAAGTGGGGCATGCACACCAAAGGAGAAACATGGCAAAAGATGAAGCTCATCTTGAAGAGCACAATTTTTGCAAGAGCTTTTATTCAATGGTAGAGAATATCATTCAGTTGGTTTTAAGGTTGGAGAAATAAAAAGAGAGAAACCCAGAAGAACAAGGTTCAACACATGGGAAAGGTGGAGAAGAACCCCCTCCTTCTCCTTCTGTGAGTGAAGGTTCTCCTTCCTCTCACCACCATAATCGTAGAAATTCAAAGGATGCATCTAAGAAACATTTCTTTAAATTACATGTGAAATTTGATCTTCCCATGTTTAATGGTGAAAGAAATGCAGAAAAGATTAATAATTGGATTAGGCAGATTGAGGTCTACTGTAGGATTCAGCAGATTGTGGAGGATGAGGAAAATATTCAGCTGGCCTCTCTACGGCTGAGCAAATTCCAAAGTAGTAAGAATGTGGGTACCCCTTTTCCTCATGTCCAGATTTTGTTTCTGCGTTAAAGGAATAGTTTTATCACTTAGGATACAAACAAAAATCTTTAATGAATTGGCAATATTTAAGGCAAGGCAAAGGTTAGGATGTTCAGAGTTTTACATAGTTTAGAAAGCAAGCACTGAATTTGGTTATTGCACTTGATACACTTGAAGTTGTAACTAAGTATATTGGCTCATTGCATAGCTACATTAGGCATTCATTGTTGTTGTTTGAACCAACCACTATTGATGCAGCCAACATGAAGGCAATTCATATTGAGAACAGGGGAAAGAATGAAAGAGATGATCATTCCAGAAATCCACCATCCAAACCTCCCAATGGCAAATCTAAATCGAAATGGAAAGGAAAGGAGAAGAAGATGACAACATCTAAAGAAGGAGAAAGGCCGTATTGCAATCATTGCAAAAAGGAAGGCCACGACGATGATTGTTGCTGGAAACAACACCTAGAAAAGCGTCCAAATAAGTATGGAGGAAAAGGGAAGCAAATGACAATGGCAACTGCGTAGCAAGACCTTGGATTTAATTCCAGAGATGAAGCATTAATCACAGTTGTGGGAACAAAAGGTACTTTGACGCCTCATGTTTATTTTGAATCGCCTGAAGGCACTAGTTCTGCAAATGAGTCCCTTCCTAATGATCGAAGAGAATTGAACTGTTTCATATTAGAATGGTTGTAAATCATACTAAATTTGAAACTCTTTCTGATACTGGATCCCAAGAAAATTTAATTGCAGAATCCCTGGTAAAGAAACTCGGCTTAGAAACAAAACCACACCTAAAACCTTGCCCGCTTGGATGGATACATGATAAAGCAAAACTGAATGTAACCAAGCAATGTAAAGTCAAATTTGTTTTTGCTTCTAAGCTAGTGGATGAAGTAGAGTTGGATGTAATACCATTGGATATCTGTGGCATGGTGTTAGGATCCCATATCTATATGATAGAAAGGCAGTCTTTTTCCATCATGAAAACAAATACCAAATCACAAAGGATGGGGTAGAATATATAGTAAGGGCTCATCAAAATAAAATCAATGGCAACCTTGTAAGCGCTAGACAAATGAAAAGGCTGGTAAATTCTGATAACGGTTTCATGCTGATGGTTGTAAGGGAAAAAGAGGCAGAATTAGCGAATGTTTTCTAGGGTTGTGATTAGGAACATAAACAGGAATTATCTGAATTAATTTCTAATTATGATGAGATGTTTCAGGAACTGAAGGGATTACCTCTGAAGAGGGAAATCCAACTTGAAATCCATTTGCAGCATGACGCTCCTTTACCAAATATTGGCATATATAAGATGTTGACCATTGATATGGAGGAAATCAAGAAACAAGTCCAGGAATTTTTGGACCAAGGGGTCATCAGGTTGAGAACTTCTCCGTGTGGTTCACCAATTGTCTTAGTCCCAAAGAAAGATGGCACATGGAGGATGTGTGTGGACTATCGCGCACTAAACAACATTGCAGTGAAAAATCAATACCCTCTTCCATGCATTGATGACTAATTAGATCAGTTACAGAATATTGTTTATTTCACCTAATTGGATTTGCACAGTGGTTACCACCAGGTCCGAATTGCAGAGTAGGACGTGTGGAAAACTGCCATCAAGACCAAACAGGGGTTGTTCAAATGCATGGTGATTCCATTCGAATTTTGAAACACTCCAGCAACTTTTATGAAAATCATGAATGATCTCTTTTAGCCTTTCATTGATGAATTTGTTCTTGTATATTTAGATGATATACTTGTCTTTAGTAAGAGTTGGATTGAACATGTATGTCATGTAAAGAAAGTGCTTTATGTACAGAAAAAATAAAAACTCTTTGTAAAATTGTCAAAGTGTGAGTTCGAGAAAACCTCTTTGGGTTAGCTAGGTCATATTGTTGGTCATGGTCAGTTAAAGATTTATCCTTCTAAAGTTGAGCAATTGTAAATTGGCCTAAGCCTACTAGTGTAACCGAGGTCCACAGCTTTTTAGGTGAAATCCAATATTGGAGGAGATTTATTGCTAATTTCTCTATTATTGCAACACCTTTGCACAGATTGACAAGTGTGAAATAGGTCTTCCAATGGGGAGGAAGACAACAAAATTCCTTCGAAACATTGAAGGAAAAGATCAGCACCGTGCCATTCTTAGCCTTACTCGATCCCCAACAGCCATTCAAGATCGAAACATATGCCATCGGTTATGCCATGGGAGTTGTACTGATGCAAAAAAAGAAGCCGATTTGTTACCATTCTGAGAAGTTTTCTCAAGTTGTGATAAACTATCCCACTTATGACAAGTTGCTTTATGCCTTGGTGCAGAGTGTGAAAAAGTGGAAAAACTACCTGATCGGCAAGGAAACCATCATCCATACAGATCATCAGCCCTTGTAGTACCTTTAGTCACAAACCAAGTTGCAGCAATCTTGTCATTTAAGGTGGATGGGTTTTCTTCAACAGTTTCATCTGGTAATAAAGTATAAGAAGGGCACTAGTAATAAAGTGGTCGATATGCTATCTCGCCCTCCTATTTCTGCTTCTGTTATTTTGCATGATGCTTCATTGTCTTTTGAGAGTTATGTTGAACAATATGCTAACGATGAAGACTTTAAGGAGATTTATGCAAAAGTAACCCATGGTTCATAGGTTGACAACTATCACTTGCATGGGAAACTGTTGTATCACCTTGGTAAATTATGTATTCCCACAGGGGAAAGAGTACATGTAATTCAAGAGACCCACACCTCTCTTGTGTCTGGACACTTTGGTGTTGAAAATACTTTATGTCATTTACAAATATTTTTCTTTTGGCCTCATATGAAAAACATTGTGACTCGCTATGTAAAGGGTTGTGTGATGTGTTCTGTTTCAAAGCCCTCTAATAGAAAAATCGGGCTCTACACAACACTCCCTATTCTAAGTCGTCCATGGGAAAGTGTGTTGATGGACTTTGTAGGAAGTTTTCCTTTGTCTAAGAAGAGTAACGACTATTTGTATGTCATTGTTGACCATTTTAGCAAGATGTGTATTCTTATGCCTTGTAAAAGGAATATCACTACAGAGAAGACTTCTGCTCTTTTCTTTCAAGATGTTTAGGTCCATTTTCAATTACCCACATCTATTGTGTCAGATCGGGACTCTCACTTTCTCAGAGAGTTTTGGACCAGCTTGTGGAAGATGATGGACACCAAATTCAAAAGAAGCATAGCATTTCATCCGCAGACTAGCGGACAAATAGAGGTTTTCAACCGTACCATGGTACACTTGTTATGAGGCTATTGTGGGAAACACCCCAAGTTGTGGGATGGACATCTCCCATATGTACATCATTCCTATAACTGAGCAGTGCACTCATCCATGCAGAGTTCACCATTTGAGACATGTTTTGGTTACCTGCCAAAGGACCCTTTTAATATGGTCTTTGGAAGGAAAGATGGCTCTAGTGGATGTAATGATAAGGACAAAGCTCAGTAGTTCATTCAGCGAATCCAATTGATTCACCAAACAGTATAATAGTAGTTGGAGAAAAGTCAAGCCCATTACAAGGCTCGACATGACAAATGACGAGTCGACCACCAATTCCAAGTGGGCAACAATGTATGGTTCCACATCAGCAAGGATGGGATGAAGGGAGAAGGGAAGAATTTGAGACCAATCCGATATGGTCCATTCACCATTTTGGAGAAGATTGGGAACAATGCCTTTCGTCTTGATTTGCTGATATATATGCAGATGTACTCAGTAGTGAATGTGGAGAACTTAAAGCTATATGAACCTTCATTGATCATGGACACCGATGCAGTGGGCACAGTTCCTATAATTGATGATCTTGCACTAGAATATCTCAATGAGTTACCTAAAGATATCATCCTTGATAGAAGAACCAGGAATTCATGGCTAGGAGATGTGGAATATCTTCGAGTTGGTTGCAAGGGAGTGCACCCCAACAAGGCCAAATGGCTGGAGAAGGAAAGGGTGAGGGAAAAATTCCATCACTTGCCAATTGACTAATGAAATATTTTGGCAGTCCAAAAACTCCTCAATGGGGAGGATTGATCCAGGTGGATCTTTAGATACAATGACATGGAAAATATCAATATTCAAAGTGGATGAAAAGAAAGTATCCTAACATCAGATCGAAGTGCTCATCACCCTAATTTCAACGGTGCAAATGGCACTCCAATCCGAGTCCAAATGATGAAGTTGTGGTAGAAATAGTGTGCCTTAGTTCCCTTGAAAATGAGGAATTTTCCCTTAAAAATGGACTTAAAGCCTTTAGAAAGCAAATCACAATCGGAGAAGGAAAGAGGCGGGCTTAAGGCATGCGCAGTAGAACCCACAATCAATGATCTCTGATTAAATCGAAGTCGGGGACAAGCGATGGCCAATATGGGGACTTATGACAGGCTACATGTGATCGACATCGGTGATCAGAGAAATCGGCCGATCGGTGGTCGGCAAAACCAAGCACAGGACCCTTGAGAAGCAGCGATGTGATATGTCAATCTGATAGGGCCGATGTGATACGCCGATATCAGTGATATTGGTGATTTGCGATTGGCGATGTCAGCGATTGGCAGTCGGGAATCCCCTGTTAACAAGACCAGTGCACCGGCGATATGCTAATTATGATAGGGGAACCAGACCCGATGGGTTTATGGAATCGATTTGATATATTTTGAAGTTCGGGTTTTTGATTTTTTAATGTTTCCCCGTGTATTATCCACTTAAATGGAAAAAGGCCAATTTCAAGGTTTTTGTGAGGCAAGGGTGGATTCATCGTGCCCAATTGATCCATCCATTCGAATAGCCTTCCGTTATAATCAAACAACCCCCAATTTTGAAGCGGCCTTTTATTATAAAGCCTGATGCACGCAGTAAAATGCAAAGGGAGAGAGGACTTTTGAGCACGCAATTCAAGACAGGAGAGCTTTCAGGTGCCCGATAGTGCATTTTGTCTGATTTGGACAAGTTTTATATGTTTTCAACCCCTCTCAATGCCATGGTCACATTGGTGCTATCTATTTCTCCATTTGAGATCTCGATTTCACAACCATTTTCCAGAATGGAGGTATAAGCCGCTTTTTATATAACTGATGATTGTAATTCTCTTCTTTTAATGCCATTTAATATATGAAGGCCTCCCCATTGATTGAGGAGGGTCTAGAGACATAGTCTGAGTTGGACGAACTCCATTATCAAGTATTTTTGTCTTCTTGTTGTGCCCTTATGTGTTTCTTCTTATTTTCTTGTGTGCACATTAGATTTATGTGTTAAGCTGTAATTCTCACGTGTGATTCTTTTCATACATCTATAAGCAAAATATCCTTGGATCACTCATATTTGCCCTCCTTCAACATGACAAGATAATAAATTCCCACATGATGTGGCATACAAGTATCCTTCAACATGACGGTAACAGGGATCTCAACAACAAAAGCATCATCTTAATAGATAAAAAAATACATGGCACTACTGCACCATATACCTCCACTTTTTGGGATGGCTTGAAAAATTCAAAGCTCCACTAATGAAATCAACTTCACCATTGAATTTGTGGTGCAAATCGTTTCAAACTAATATAAGTGTGGCCCCTTTCTGAAACTGTCAAATTTTGGACCCTTAGGAACCTTGAAGATTCCCCCAAAGATTCCTTCTTGAAGATGGGAAAAAATTCCAATGCTCGAATGAAAATTCAAAGTACACTACTGTGCTCCTTGTGAAATTTTGTTTTAAATGACTATAAATTTTGCATCATTCTGCCTCTGTAAAAAATCGACCTCCAAGGGAACCTTTTAGATTCCTTAAGATTCTATAAAGATTCCTCACTGCTAACTTCGTGAAATTTTGCTTCTCGGATGACCACACCATCATGTTCCCTACAAAATTCTGGTTTGTTTGAGTATAAACTTGGCATGATTCTGTCAATGTGAAAAATCATCCTCCAGGGAATCTTTTAGGTTCCTCACTGATTCTGCATGAAATATTCTAGGGAATATTCCCCTAGAATATTCTCTATCTTGAAATATGTGTGCACCGAGTTCCATCTTAGCTCTGGGTTCTGGTGCATTCAAGGTTCCTCGGCTCTATTCTACCTCTCCTCTGCTCAGCCTCCTCCGTCCCCCATCGAATGACAAAGTTGGAGATTTTTATAAAAAAAATTGGGTAGAGTGTTCAAGGAAAGGCCTGATGAGCCATTGGTGGAGTGCTAAGGATATCCTGACGTAGGTCTAGGTTCCAACCTCGTGACCTGCCATATTGGCGCATATTGTTATGTGGTGGTTGTAATTGTTTTAAAATGGGTGCATTTGTTATTTGAAATTTGCAGGTTGTTGGTTATTTTTGGGATTCCTAGGTGGCTATCCAGCCAACTACTAGGTAGGATCAAATGTCGTTGGGCCCCCAAATTTGGTCGATCATTGCAATATGGAGGGTGTGGGTGGTGGGTGTGCCATTTTGGTGGCTCACCCCCATATATAACTTAGGCTTATATGATGGACATATGTGGGATATGGTTGGTGGGGGTGGTGGCCGGCTAACCCACTTGTGTTTTTTCGTTTTATATTATATATAATATACTACAGAGCTCAGTTGGCCAGATTTGACCGCCAGTCAATCGACCCTTTTTTTAATATTTTTTTTCTTTTATAAAAACAAACTATCTAAAAACTTCGACCGATTTTTTGGGCTTATCAACAAAACTAAAGAGGCAACAAATTCACCCATTTTGGCGGCCGTAAGTTGTGCACCAAAGAATTCCAAATTGTTGTCTCGTTAGTGTATGACATTAGGTCTAGTTTGCCCAAAACTTTTACTTTGAATATCTTGAGCATACGAACCCGAATTTAAGTGTCATTCATGTCGTTGGAATCAGGATGACAAGCACTACAATTTGGTTATGGTTTCAGTGAAATCTGAGAACTTTTATTTTTAAGTTTTTCCTAAGCCACTTCTTAATTTTGAGCATTTCTGGAGCCACCTAGATCATTCCTCCACACTGAGGATATTTTGTCCTCCAAAAGCTTGAACATAATCTGCAATTATTGTGTGATATTGTCTGCACAATAAGTTCCCTAACATGTCATAGTTCCTTCTCCTTCACCCTTGTTCTTCAAAGCCATAAGTGATGAACTAACACCTACATCCTTTGCAAAATTACTACGATGTTTTCAAACTACATGCTAAATTATACGACCAATCATAACCCAATCATCCCC
Source organism: Pinus taeda (assembly GCA_000404065.3). Lineage (NCBI taxonomy): Eukaryota > Viridiplantae > Streptophyta > Pinopsida > Pinales > Pinaceae > Pinus > Pinus taeda. Next base: position 203,243 of record APFE030708075.1, read on the forward strand.
ATAGTTTCCAAGAGTTTATAACACACATTGTTTGGTCAAGTTTACATCAGAATAGAAACTAATAATACAACTATCAATAAAATGGCCAAAAACATCATCGTTGCTTTAATAAGCGATGAAAAACACATGATCACCTTCACAATTATATCACAACACATTATTTAGAAAATTCAACCATTACCAACTAATATATCTAGTAAAACCATCTCTTACTCATCAAAGTGAAAGCGTCATCATCTCCTTGTGGTGGATTCACTTGTTGAACATCTTCACTACTTAGTTCCTGCACAAGCGCTTTGTCCTTGATACATTACTCTAGATGGAGCCTCCAACATGTGTCTCTTTGATGTCCTCCTCCTTTATACCCCATCTTGGTAAGGAGTCTCATGCCAGTTCTTGAAATGGGTACCTCCATGTTTCCAACATAAATAACATCATGTGAAAATGAAACTAAAGAACAATCAACATTATTTACCTCAGTTGTCGATTCTAAAGCAAGTGATGAGGGCTTCATTAAGCCTTTGTTGTGCTTAAATTATTCCAAGGCCTCTTTCGTGGCTTAGAACTGAAGCTACTATTTCTACTTCTCCTATTTTTCTTCTCGTAGAAGGCTCCTCAATTCCTCATTGTCTTCTTGAAGGCTATGATTGATCTCCTCATCAAAATGATGAGAAGATGATGAAGAAGATGAATAATCACTAGAAGATGGAGATGGAGCATCATCCTTTGCTCTTTATTTCACCTTTTTCTCTCTTTCTATACATTAAATATACCATGTGTGCCACCCTAAGGAGGTCCTCTTAAAGATATATTTTTTTTTGCATGTTACTTCTTATTGCATGTTCAATCTATAGTTATGATTCACACTCACAATTCACATATGCGAGAAGACTGCTCTTGTACCAAACTTGATCTGGATCTCTTCAGCTACTAGAATTAACCAAGATATTTTACCTTTTTGATGCTAGCAGAATTGCATATGAAAGATCATGCAAAACCACATGTGCATGCTTTAAATAAGAGGAAACATAATAACAACCATCAAATCAAAGGACAGACACACATTGATAACAGAGTTCATGTAGTGTGGGTTACGTCTCCAGACTTGGTGTTGAGGGTGGGAAAGCTGCTTCATTAACTACTGCAAAATGATGATGATGTACATGGTATATTATTCGTCCTTACAAGGATAAACTCCCTCAACCAAGCTGGAATGTCACTCCAAGAGATGTTCCCTTAGTTGAACTCTCACTCATATGGGCCCTCCTTCAGCATGACAGGATAAGTAATTCTCACATAGTGTGGCATACAAGTATCCTTCAACATGATGGTAACAAGGATCTCAACAAAAAAAACATCATCTCAGCAAATCAAGAGAAAATACATGGCATTACTACATCATATACCTCCACTTTCGGAGATGGTGTGAAAATGTGAAACTTTGCTGATGAAATGGACTACACCGTTGAATTTTTGGTGAGAAATCCACTACTCAGATGAAAATTGTGAGCACACCCTACGCTCCTTGTAAAATTCTATGAAAAATGACTATAAATTTGGCATCATTATCCCTCTATCAAAAAACAACCTCAAATGGAATCTTTTAGATTCCTCAAGATTCTGTAAAGATTCCTCACTACTCACTGCCTGAAATGATCTTGATCAAATGAGAAAACAGACCACGCCATCACATTCCCTGCAAAATTATGGTTTGTTTAATTATAAACTTGGCATAATTCTGTCACTGTGAAAAATCACCCTTCAGGGAATCTTTTGGATTCCCCACTAATTCTGCATGGAATATTTTGTGGAATATTCCCCCAACGTATTCTCTGTCTCGAAATACATGAATGCAGGCTTCCATATGGACTGTAGTTTTCACCACGTTCAAGGTTCCTTGGCTCTATTCTACCTCTCCTCTACTCGGCCTCCTTCGTCCCCCATCAAATAGCACAATTTGGGGTTATTATAAGAATTTTTGGGTAGAGTGTTCGAGGAAAGGTCTGATGGGTTGTTGGTGGAGTGCTAAGGGTATCCTGGGGTTAGTATGGGTTCTAGCCCTATGACCTCCCATATGGGCAAGTATATTTATGTGGCGGTTGTAAGTTTTTAAAAATAGGCGCATTTATTATTTGAAATTTGCTAGCCAGGCAAGTTCAAACCCTGATGGCCCCCGAAATTTGGTTAATCATTGCAATATGGAGGGTTTGCATGGTGGATCCTCCATTTTGGTGGCCTTCCCCTATATATAACTTCATCTTGTATGATGGACATATGTTACATATTGTTGACATGGGTGGAGGCTCGCCAACCCACTTGTGTTTGTTTTTTTTTAATGTTATATATAATGTACCACAGGGCTTGGTTGGCCGAATTTCATTGCCAGTCAACTGACCCTTTCTTTAATATTTTTTTAGATAAAAACAAAGTAGCCAAAAAACTTTGACCTATTTTTGGGGTTTACTGGCAAAATTAAAGAGGCAACAAATTTTCCCGTTCCAACTCCTAGAATCTGTGTTAGAAAATTCCAAATTTTTGCCTCGTTAATGGCTACCACTAGGCGTAGTTTGACCAAAACTTTGACCATGAATATCTTGAGCATACAAACTCAGATTCGATTGTTGTTCATGCCCTTGGAATTAGGAGGACGAGCAATATGAACTAGTTCTTGTTTGGGTGAAATCCAAGAACTTTGATTTTTAAGCTTTTTCTAAGCCACTTCTGAATTCAGAACATTTCCAGAGCCACTTGGATCACTTAGGTCTTGGAATTCATCATTTGAAGTTCTATGAGATGATAATAGTTCTTGTGAGTTTTCCTCTCAAAAGGAGAGGTTTTTTCCTTAGATTACAACCTAATTTTTTATGTCCTCTTGTCTCATTGATATTTATTATTTGATAGTTGGTTGATGATAGAGAACACTAATAATAGTTAAGTAATCAATTTAAGCGAAAAATACATCACAAGCAGTTGTAAAATTAAGAGAAATCACTTAATTAAGTTTCCCCTATATTTATCAACACGTGAGGAACTGGGATCTGAACATAGTTGAAACAAGACCTATGAGTGAGGAAGATAATCAAGCTCCACACCCAATAGTCAATGTGAAAGGGAGAAGAACTTGAGAAGATAATAAGATAACAAAATACATAATGTTGTAGAGCGATGAGATCAATGGCTTTTATCCACTCAAGGGGGTCTGAACATGCTCGTTAGTTAACTAGGAGGGGGGTCGAAGATGCCACCTAGGCAGTGAACCGTCAAGAAACATGGAAGTATTTTATGAATATTATGGGAGGCTAGCTTTTTCTAGAAACCACCTTTGACCACCAACCTTGACCCTCTACTCAATACAATTCCAAGGAACAAAACTTAGTTTTTTATGATTATTGGTTTTGTGTTAGATCAACGGCCTTGATATGTATTTGCCTCATATAATGCATAGATTTTATAATGTGCTTATACATGTGATTGATCCAATAGCTGATAATGACTTGATCCAATGGCCCAAATGTATATTAGGCTCACATATTTGTAATGGTTAGACTAGGAGGTGTACTTGATTTGGTATAGGGTACGATGTGGTAGTGTCATGACATGGCACCACATGGACAACATGTGGTAGATCCAATGATGTGGCAACAATGGTCAGTGGCACATAAAACTCATATTTTTTTTATTTGGGTATCCCATTGGAATATGGGTAGGTGACATGTGGAAAGTAGATGTCAATACTCTCATAGGTGGAAAACACTGATTAGTTGTAGCATATGACATGGTGGATGAAGTGTTATGTGACGTAGTAATGTTGGGTCCTGCACTAGAGTAGTAGGCACTAGAGTGCATTTTTTCAAATGAAGTGGGAGTAGAAACATGTGAAAGATAATCGTTGGTCCACAGTGGCTTGAAATGGTATACCCTTAGGTATTAGGACTCATGTTAGGATTGTTTTTTGTAAATTTTTCCCATGTATTTTGTTTTTCTTGAAAATTGTAAAAACCAATGTTATGGGCCAAAAATCATAAATCCAAAGGCTTAACACTTGTGGTCACTATATTGAGATACTAGAGTACTAATGTATTAGAATGGCGCAAAGTTAGAGCCTCAAAATGCACTAGTCTGGTGTGACTTGAAAAGTGCCATCAACGAAAGGAAGTTTGAATAATTTTATCAAGTGCAGATGTACCTATTAGAGTGGTATCCTAGGACCAATTTATAATGCACTGTCATGAGTGCCTAATTTTCTAGCACTTGGAGCGAAAGTATTATTACCAAGATGCTTGTGATTGGAGTATAATGGGAAATATGTTAATATTGAGGTCATGACACTTAGTCGCATATGCTTAATAGTTTAGCATTCAAAGCTAAACAATTCAAATTGTATGTGGTATGGAGACATGGACAAGATCACATCTTGTGGTATTTGGTGCTTATTGATTTACCACTCATAGCTAAAGGTTCAAATGGTCTCTTTTATCCAACATGTAAGTACTAAGTCATAACACTAGGTTATGACATGCCAAAGTCCAAAACCCAAGGGATACGAGCTTAGAAACAACTCCAATATAGTGTGGATTGGTATCTAAATGACATGGTTAGAAACCTTGGTCATGAAACATTAAGGAGCATCCTATAAGGGTTAATTATTTCCATACTAGGATATATGAAAGGAAAAAGGTTATGGTATTCCAATGTCTTGGTATTATGGGCTCGTGGTCACAAACATGGACATATGTGAAGGGCACAAGCACTAAAATGTTAGATGGAAGGGAGTTATAGTTTTAAATACACCATACAGATAACAAGAAACACAAGATTGGTGACATGAGAAAATAAAGGAATATATTAGTTTGAGGAGTAGCATGACCTAGTTAATTCCCATGATACCATGGGAAATTTGGATATGAAGAAATATCTTTAAGATATATAACTAGAAATATTGGATATGGTGATGTAGATCACTCCTAAGGTGACTATAATTTATGAGGAATTGTATTATGAATATAGGCTACACATTTGATAGCTTTCTCCTATATTTTAGGAGGATGTTGTATAGCCTGCAACATACTATTTCCCATACCCTTTGACGACCTATTCTTTCTCTCCACTACTCCATTTTGTTGTGGAGTGTATGGTATTGTATGTTGCAAATATATACCTACTTCCAAAAAAATATTTTTAACATATTTATTGACATACTCTTACTCATTTATACAAATATTTTTAATCCTCTTCCCTATTTGATTCTCAACAAGTTGTTTAAAAGGATTAAGTTTTCCAAATACTTTAGATTTAAGCTTAAGAGAATATATCCATGTAAACCTTGACTAATCATCAATGAACATAATTAAATACCTTGATTTGATCACATATATATGAGGGAAAGGACTTATAATGTTATTGTCTATCAACTCTAGAAGTTTAGTAGCTCTCCATGTTTTCCCTATGTTAAGCCTCTCTTCTAGATGATTCCCAAGTATGCAACCATAGAAAACCACATATATGTATTAAATGTTTCATAGATATTCACACATTCTGATGGTTTGTTTATATTCTTCCTATTTCGATGGAGTTTTTAGGTAAACTATTCATTTATTTTGTCAACCCAAGGTTTTTAAACTTGCGGGGTATCCATTGCAGTGTGCTCAAGAAGTAGGTTCCTGTTGGGTCCCTATAATACTAGTGATTACCCCATTACTATTGTAGTTATACCCCTTAATAATATTGTTGTGCCCCTATTGCCCCCATATTGTTATTACTGTGCCCCATAGAATCCCTCTATTGTTATTTTTGTGGCTTTATATTATTATTGTTAGGTCGGCTGGTTTATATTGTGATTCCTTAGACTCCTATATATAGAAAGGAGGTTTTGTCATTTGAATCATCCAAGAATTGTTCATTTATGTAATGTAAAGGAGGTTTCCCCCTCGAAGAGGC
>APFE030708075.1:214999-232838 GCA_000404065.3 Pinus taeda
AAGAATTTTTCATTTATGTAATGTAAAGGAGGTTGCCCCCTCGAAGAGGCTGAATTCTAAGGCGTTGATCTATCTTTTCTATCTTTTTTGAGCTGGTTTCATAACAGTTCCTCACTTCCCTAAATGAACTAGGCTATTAAGAAAGGAAAACCTATACGGATAATATTTCTGGATGAGTGATAGTCCTGAGATTTTCTCACAACTCAGCGAAATGGCATCTCATTAATCTAGTTGGCTTTGGAGAGGCTAAAAAATAGAAATCTTTGGATTTCACTAAAACTAGGACCACAAAAAAGGGATCATCATCCTTATTCCAGTGGTGCAGATGACACTCAAATTTGACTTTGTATGTGCAAGTTATTAGCAGTAAAAATTCAAGTCAAAGGGAGAGGTACTTTTGTCACCAACTAAATTTGGAAGGCACACTAAATATGGAATAACGGTTAGATCTAGCGAAATCCACTATTTTCTCCTTGTTTAGTAGATTCATCACCAGTCCTACAAAAGTAGAATTTTGACTCCGCTACTCAGAAATTTACACCAAACAACTACTTTAGAAGTGAATTTGGATGTCACTATAGCGTAAATACACTTTTTGGACTAGGTAAATGAATTAGGGGAGATGTACTTGGTTGTCATATAATGCATCTATATCACCCAACAATAATGTGCCAAGTGGCATGACAAGTTTATTAAGAAGAAGTTGTTTCAAAAAGGTGAATCGCCTTTATTATATGACTCTAGGTTTAATGATTTTAAGGGAGATTTGTATACCATGTGGCTAGGTCCTTATGAAATGGACATAATCTTCGACAATGGGACAGTTAAGTTGACAACTATCAACATATCACAATCATCTTTGTTTTCCAATGGACAACATATTTAGTTGTATCATAGACCATATTCAAAGGATTCATTTCTTCACATTATCTCATATTTAAACCTTGAGATTACTAGGGAAAGGGGAAATCCTCCTATGCTTCCAACCACTTAATTCATTTCTCATTCATTATCTATCTATCTATATCTATATATAATATATATATATAGAAAGATATATATATAAAATATATAACATGGTGGCTAGGTCCTTATGAAGGACATAATCTTCAACAGTGGGGCAGTTAAGTGAACAACTATCAACAATATCACACCATCTTTGTCCAATGGACAAACAATTTAGTGTACAATAGACAAATTCAAAGGATTATTCTTCACATTATCTCAATTAAACCTGAATTACTAGGGAAAGGGGAAAACCTCCTATGCTTCCAACCACTTAATTCATTTCTGCATTCATATTATATATATATATATAATATATATTATATTTATATTATATATATTATATATATATATATATATATATATATAGATATATAATAGTGAAAACCCATTTGAGGCACAATTAGAAAAGGTGTCAACTACAAAATACCATGTTGGCGGTTGATATATCCCAACATTGTTCTTTCACAATACTTTAACATTAATATGTTCACATTTTTAGGTGTTTTTAATAATCAAGGACCAGGACTAGGTATTAGTACAAATATTGATATTGAATACCAACTTATGCTACATATGTTGTTACATTTCCCGCTACTAAAACTAGACACTAATGTTCATACTAAGGAATTATTGCTACTACTACTACTTCAAATACACGAGGGGACCCATCAATGATTTCTTACCATGAGCTCCACTAGCGTGCATTCCTTGTTGAGTCAGCATCATCCTAACAACCACTGCATCACCATCTCTTGTAAGTACATAACAAGTATACTTCTCTTTCTTACATTATTGTGTTTATTGTGACATGACCCACCTTGCCAAGATGATCAAGTACTACCTCCATATTCGTTGGGGGGTGGGGGGATTTCACATTGTGTTATCATATGATATACCATCAACACTATGACTCGACATGATCAGCAATTAATATTGGTATATGTACCACTACTTCCAATTTCATCCACCATTTACCATCTTTTTCTACCATTAGTATAATTTGATTTTTCCAAATCTATTCATATATCCTAGCTCATTTGCCAATATTGGCACCTTACATACCAATTAAACACCCTACTACAACTAACTACACCAAATTTTTCAAACTTGACATTCTTCTCCCAATGATCAATTGCATGTCACAATTGTTCACATTGTAACAATGCCTATATCAACAATTGAAGCTATGGGTGGGGTGGTGGGGAGAGGGGGGGGGGGAAGGGGGCTGTGTTGTTGTGCACCATAAGATTGACTCAACTAATTCATTGAATCAATATCCAATCTATAAAAATTTTCAAAATGAAGGATGGTTGGTGTATTTCAACAAGATGAGGGGATTTAATGAGGACATTTCCATGGAATTCACACAAAACCTAATAGGACAAGGCTCAACTATGAGATAAGTTCAATTCACATTTACAGAGGAGATTATTTCTAAAGTGACGACCATGCTTCCGATAGTGACTGGTTGGTTTAGAAGGAACACCTCATTCCCAACAATGAAGGCTAATTTCTTGCGGGAAGGGGAATAGATTAGGAACAAGGGAAGGGGTGGATATAACTTCACTCACACATCCATGAGAGGACGTGGTATAATTCATTCAGAAGTACATTATCTGGTAACATAAATTTGGACTGATCTTTAATTATCATTTTCAACCATTGGTCTGTCTTTTCTAAGGGAAATTGATTAATATGTCATATTCTCTCCTAGAAGCACTAAAACATATGGCTGATGTCATTCAAGAGGTGGGGTATCCAAAGACCTGTGTGATGAAACATGGGTTAATTTATCTCATAATCATTGATACACTGGAGTGACAAGGAAGAACTTAGGAAATAATGTCGGTTGTTGCTAGATGTCCAGATCGAGAGGAAGTAAAAGATGAATCAAACGAATAGAGTGATGATGTCAAGATGGAGGAAGAAGGACCAAAGAGAAGAAGTGACTCTGAAAAATCTCCTACTCACGCACCTATCTAGGACTCTTATGTTGATACCCCCAAGGAAGTTCACCCTATTGATACATTTGTTAAGAATTCTTATGTTGATAAATATATTCATGTTAACATACCTGTTAACAGAACCAACATAGGGTATCCATTATCTTTGGGCCATTTAATTGCTAGTTGACCCATTATCTTTGGGTCATTGAATCTTGTATGACTTGAACAAAAAATTTTATTCCTCAAGAACACTATAATGTTTCGATACCATGTCAAACTTGAAGTGCAAGAACAATATATCTATTGTTTAAAAAATATTGCACTAGAAATTCCATAACAAGAAAGAAGACAATGAAATTGCACTAAAAAAGGGCTATGTATTTGAAGGGTGCTAATTCAAATCACTCAAAAACTCTTGTATGTATTATTTGTTAACATAAATACAATTAAATAACCCTAATTAGGAGAGAACCAATGTGCACTAGGTTGGGATTCCATGGTGCATGCATACTAGAAAAGAGAAAAACACTTTCCCTGGTTAGGTATCAGTGTAAAATTACAGTATCTGACTCTAAAATGGAGTGAGAGTATAAAATCAAGTTGAATAAATATATTTGGAGTAAAAAATAAGTAGGAATTGAATAAATAACTCCCATAAGAATCTCCTAACACAAAAATAGTAAGAAAACTCTGAAAATAAGACTAAAAGTCAAAGGATAAGTTGGTAAGATTACACATAAGGAATATGCCAAAATATTAGAGGAAGTGTTCATAAGTGATTAGGGATTCTAAGGTAATGAATACCATTGGATAGAAAATAGATACTCTAATGCCTAATAACTACCCATTCACTGCCACATGCTATCCTAGGTGGCACCCCTTGCTAAAAGTCAACTTACTAAAAATAGAAAAATGCTAAAATAGACGAATATCTCAAATGGAAGGAAATTTCTAACGCATGAATAAACGTGGTCATATGTGGACCTAAATATGTATTAATGAGGTTCTAAGTTTGTATTTACCCCTACATATTGATGTGGCATCTTCGGTGATGCAATCCCACTACTTTAAACACCATGATCTAGCTCCATCATTCTCGAAAACCCTTCTTGTATTTATTCTTTCTATATCTTTCCACTTTAGTACTTTAACTTTCATTTTTATTTTATTTTATTTATTTATTTATGGGCCCTAGCTATTCTCAATTTAAATCCCTAACCTCAAATTTTCAAGAAATTTCCCTAGTTTGACTTGGAAATTATGATATATAGTTTGTAGACATATGAAAATTTATGTTTTGGAATTTTCTGATTTACATCTATAGTATTTAGCTTGTATAGTCCAAATGGTGAACCTTGGATCTGATATTTTATTGTAACCCACCTCAAACTCACCTCTTCTTCTATGACAATGCAATCAACCTCTATAAAAAATATATTTTGAAATTTCTTTTAACTCAGCCAAATAATACTATAACATCGTGATTAATTATGCATAATAGGGACATGATAATAGGTAGAACATTTCCAATGCTCCGATACTGATTCTATTGTAATATCCCCTATATATGAAACACTTATGTCATCCCAACAGTATGTAGTTTAATGCTTGACAACATATACAAACAAAATAATGACATGCATATCATAATAAAATTAAGCATATAAAAAGGCATAATTTATATATCTTAAAAAATCCATAAACAAAAATAGTATATTTCACAAAATCACTAAGTTGTTCCACAACTTAGACATCCCATATTACCATGAACACTACTATATTATCTCTCTAAATAACAAGTCACCCTTTAGCTAATGTTACGATTCCACTGGGGGAAAGTAATCTACGTCAAATAGACCACATAGATAACAAAAACAATAGTTAGGTCAAGGTACCAATCTCTAGTGAAAGTTCCATCCTATATCTTATCATTCCCCATTTATCTACAAAACACAAGTGTACCCATTTCTCTACTCTATAGTCCCTTGGATTGTTCTACTTCCCTTCTGAGGCTTTAGTAACAGGATAGCTAGGAAGTATCAAAGCTTTTTGGATTCAATAACTCCAATTGCTACAATTGAATGTTTAGACATCATTGAGGTCTCACAAAATGGAAACATATTCCCAATAATTATCCCTTCGTAATTCCATCTTTCCCAAAGATGATCCAAGGAGAATTGTCCACACAAATCCACTTAGGATTTACAAGGTTTCACAATTTAACAGTGTTACAATGACTCCCTAGCTCACTCCCCATCCTCCAAAACAAGTAATAATGGAAAATAATAATATGAATCAATGATTTTCCCTCTAAGCTCCTAGATTACAAATTCATGTATTTCTTTTGAGAAGTGGAAAATAAAAAAGTCTTCTCTTACAACCTAGGAATTCATCCCACCATTTAGAAACGTAGGATAAAATTCATTTCATCATACTTAGGAGTTTAGGAATATATTATTTTTATTCCTCAAATTAAGCTCCATTGAGTTAGCCTCCTTCCTTAATCCCTTATCCCCTTTTCCCTCTCATGAAATCTTAGCCCCACACACTATCTTGTATTACTTATTTTGTAGTAATGATGTATTTTTCTTGTATCCCAAATGAACCTAGTAGCCTGCCTAACATGTAGCTACTAATAAATCTATGGGGGTCTATGAGCTATCCTCCTCTCTGTAAATTGGGTCACAACTGAGGATATTTGAACATTGGATCTCTCCTATTTCATATATTTCACATTACTTCTACACCAAATGACCTTCCCCTTTAGGACCATTATTGATGTATTTTATTTATTTATGAGCATGACTATAATTTGTTGCGGTCATTGACATTTTAGCATATATACTGCCCACATTAATATCACATAAATTGTATGTCCCAAAATATATATAAACAAGGACTTTGACCACCAAACCATGCTACCCCACCAACCTATGTAACATATGTATATTTGCAACCAAGGGATCAACCTGGAGCTATTACAATATTCAAATCCCCTCCACCAATAACAAGCCCAAAGTACACCAAGGACTTCATAGAAAATTCAAATTTGTTTACGTTTTCTAGCAATCAATATTTCCATTATGTCTCCTCTTTAACACTTTATTTATATGTAATACATGCTCCTCCTAAGTAGAATTAAATATTAGAATGTGATCTAAACAGATTATGACAAGTGAATCTAGGTATGTACGCACAAAACATACATTAGACACATAAAATTAGCTAGTGCATTACTCAAGCCAAATGAAATTACTAACCACCTATAAATACTTTAATTCATCTTCAAGGTATTGTTTTAAATGTCTTCTTCCAAGAAGCGGACTTGATAATATTCATATTTCAAATCCATTTTCATGAATTACTTTTCATCCCATGGCTAATCTAAAAAGCTATTGATCTAGCATAAACGGTATCACTTCTTGAGAGATATGTGTTGGTAGGCTAAATTTCTTCATTTTTAACCCCTTTCCCACTTCAAAATCATAACCTTAGACCTCTGTTTTAGCCTTGAAACCTCCTTATTCCTGCACTATTCCAAGAATTGTGCCTCTTCCTACACTAGTTTTATATTTCATATTTGAGGGTCACAAATGTGCTTAATTAATTGTTTTTATAGATTTAATACCTTTAATATTCTTTGCAACTAATATCTTCTTTCCTAAAATATTTGGTAAGCAACATATTGATCATTTCTTTAGCATGGTCGAGTGCAGGTAGGATTCTTGTAACACTGGCAAATCCTAAACTTCCGTGACATTTCACTACCTAACGTAAACATCTCATTCGAAATTAGTCATCTTGAGTTCGGCTCGGAATGGAGATAAATCAACATTATGATGAAGATTAGGTTATCAGCCGAATGCTCACATTTAGCGGTTTGTTACAGCCAAAAGGCTTACCCTGTACTATTGTTGAGGTTTTGTTACAGCAGAAAGGCTTAGATTGTAACGTTGAATGCAATTTGGTTACAGTCGTAGGCCTAAAGGGATGTATATAATGTAGGATTCATATAGAAAATGGTAGCGAGTTATAGCTATAAAAACGGTACTGTAACTGTGGTCTTTTGTAATTTTGCTAGTATCGCCCTTATTCTGGGCTAGATTTGATTTCGCCATGTGCATTTTCTAATTTTTAAAATAAATGGACTGTGCCATGTTATTTCAACCCTGTGTTTTAATTCTATGTTGATGCGTCATTGAGAGCTGAGTTTCCAAGTTTCCTAAACAGGGAAACAAGTTGGTTGGCTAGGGCCCAGCCAACCCAGCTCATTCTCCTCACATTCTTCTTTCTCATTAAAGGTGTGTTGATTTCGTTTAATGCAAGGTGTGAATTAAATAGATGTTTTCATTCTTCCACAAATTTCAAGTTTGATTTCATTCATAACCATTTTGTGACGGATTTCTGGAGTGCATACTTAATTAAGTTTGGTTTTACCCTTTTTGTAATTTCTTCTCTTCAAAGCTTAGTATTATTTCTCCTTGGATCGTGCAAGCACATTATTCCTGCATTAGTGCGATTATAGTTTTGTAAATTGATTTATTTGGTTCATTACAGGAAAATTCTTTCATTATTTTTTGTCATAAGAGTCATGATGCATTTCTGCAAGTGAGTGTTCATCATTCAGAAGTATTCTTGATATCATGAATTAGATATCCTTTGGTAATTAAAGTAAGAGTGTTGTTATAATGCATTAATCTTTATCTACAATTTATACATTTCAGGGAAGGATCGAACTTCATATTTAATTATTTCAAAGTGAACCTTTTTTAATTAAGAAGGTTAAAAAGGAAGATCAGCTTTGTGTGAATAACTATTACAGGGATAAATCCTTCTGTCACAATTAGATGATTCCTTTAGTTGCATGAAGGAGTTCCTTGATTGAAGAAAAGTGTGCTTTGACTTTAAAAATTAATTCTTATTTTGAAGTCAAGTCCGGTTGAAGCATCTTTCTTCTTGTGGAATTTATTTCAAATTTATGTTCACCTTTGAAAATTCTTTCCTTAAGTTAACACACTCTTTATTCTTTTATAAAAGAAATTTGAAAACTTGGTGCAGGGATCTCTGTTCTGATACAGGAATCAATATCCTAATACAGGAACATGGTGCTCTAGTCCTGAGGCTTAGAGCCCTTGAATGAGGACACAAATCCTTAGTATAGGTGTAAAATATACTTCCAACATATAAACATTATTCTGGTACTAGTGCAAGAATATTGCAGGAGTACAAGAATAACAACTTAGTGCAGGGAGAAAGATCTATAGAAAAGTCAGACATCTTTAAGGGTCCAATTATTAATCTGACATACAACTATATTAAAGATAGACATATATTTCCATTTCAATTAGTTAGGATTGTTTACAAGAGTTTGAAATTTCCTTTCATTTATTTCTCTACAAAAATACTTTCTTTCACATTCCATCAGTAGAATTTCTTTGGTGTAAATTGTCAAGTGATCTTTTCTTTTTGATTCCGCAAGATTGTAATTAAGGAAGTAGGAATAAAGTTAGGAAAATTTCATATCATTTCTATCATTTCCTTTGCTTCACCTCTAAGTTTACGAAACCCCCGGGTTGACAATTAAGTGTTGAAGGAGTCTACCTAACCGCAATTCATGCACCCAATATTTTGGCGTTGTTGTTGGGGAGGCAATTTGAAATTGGTAGGAACTTTCCATTTTTTGCAATAGGGGTAAGTCTGCTATTGTTTTTTCCTACAGTATGCTTCTATTGTTTTAAGTATTTTATGCGTGGTGATTTTTTTTTGCATTTTAGCAATTGACATATTCTTTTCTTTACAGCATCTGAAATTTGTTTTTTTGGATTTGAATTTTAAAATGAATGTTTAAGAAAGGTAGGGGTTCGAAGCCCAATAAGAGCTGTTGAAACACTGAAAATTCTAAAAACTATTCTCATATTGGACCTTCTTTTGCAAGTAGAAAGTCCAAGTAGACCCAGACTCATCACACTAGAACGATCCACTTAGACTCTGGAAATAGTGATTCAGGTGTGATACAACCCAAGAAGGGGAAGAAGGAGGCTAATGGTGATCGGAACGTCCAATTTGGTAATATTCAACCTTCATATTCTAGAAGTGGTCTAATTGAAGGCACAACAATGGCTGATCATGAAGACCATTTAGAAGGGACTGGCGAGAATCAGGTAAATGAAGAGCAGACCACTTTTGGATTTCCAATAGTGAACTTAGAAGTGAATGTGAAAATGAAGAATATTTCACCTTCAACTCTTCCACACTTTCATGGTAAAGTGCATAAGGACCCAGATTAATTTCTTTTTTAGTTTGATATATTATGTAGGAGTTATGATTATTCTTTTGATGCCCAGAAATTAAAGGTGTTTCTTGCAACTCTCAAGGATTCAGCCTTGTGCTAGTTCATGGGACTAGGAGGAAACAATGTAAGTTCTTGGGAAAAAATGAACAGAGTATTTTTAAATAAATATCAAGAGTATTGTAAAACTAGAGAAATGCAGGACAATATCTTCACCATTGTACAAGGTGATGATGAGGATTTGGAGGATTACCTAGAGATGTTTTTGTATACATTCCCAAGGTCCAAGCACAAATTTGATTTAAGTATTATTCGAACCTTGTTCCTACAATTACTTATTGAGGATTCTAGACATAATTTGAATTTGTTAGGACAAGGAGACATTGCTCAGAAAATGTTTGAACAAATTTGTGACTTGTGCAAGAAGTTCTCATGAAATCAATCTAGATCCACTAGAGGAAGTCGAAGAAAAACTAACAATCTGGGATATACAAATGCTATGATCATTGGCTTGAAGAATAAAATGGACAACATGAAAATTGAAATAATGAATTATACCATTAGCAAACAAATAGAGTCTTTGAAATTCCAGCAAAAACTAGAAAACAAACAAGAGTCATTGTCTATTTTTTTTCCAAAATGTAGGAAAAAGCATCCCTTAAGGAAGTGTCCTATAAAATAGTGCTAATAAATGTGTGATATGTACAGAGAACCATGTCAGTGAGGAATGCCCCTTAATACATGGATTAAAATTTGTACTTGAAGGAGAGAATTCTCAACCTAAGTCGTTATATTCCAAGCGAGCACAAAGGAATTGGCCACAGGTAAGTGCATGTATGGTTCCTAAACCACATTTTTATGCTTATAATGCACCTCCATATTCCTATTATAATAGTAATTATCACTCTCAACATTGGTAGCATGGAAACCGTTTTCACCATGGACAAAAATAAATAGGTACTATTCAGCAATGACTGGGGAAAAAGGGAAGAAAATCGAAGAAGTTATGGTAGCAGGTCACTCTTGAACATGACACTTTCACTTCATCTCCATTATTGAATTGGGTTGGGTTATTTCATTCACCGGCCATCTCACCATTGGTCTTTCATGCCATCCATATTTTGGGGTTAATGCTCCCAATCCATCTCAGTGTCGTTGACATGTTCAAGAGAAGTCATTCAGTTGAGAAACCACCATCCAATTATTGTCTCATCCACTGCAATACCTCCAACCTTCATTTTTTCATGACCGCCATTCCTAAACCTTGTGTCATTAGTTCATTTTCACCTCTAGAAATCATTTGCTTCGTTTCGTGTAGTAGATGTCGGATACATCAAGGCCCTCCTACGATGAGTCACTTCTTGTCAACATCATCTCATTATCCAAGAAGTTGACTTAGAAACACCCCTTTCGGTACTTTGAAGCTTGCATACATCAATGGCAAGTTTCTCACTTCCAACGAGAGGTTGATATCAATGGCGTTCGACCAAACGATTTATGTGGTGTTCGACATCGGATCATATATTCACACCATGTGAATTGTACTATGGTACCTTGAGGGTCATTATCATTATCGATTATTCCTCTCACGCTGTTAACAGCTCACATTATTGGCTGGTAATCAAGCGATGTCTTTCCATGTTCGACTTCAGAACATCTCTTCACATGGATTGACTTGTACATCGGGCAAAGATTGAATGAGTTTGAAGAACCTGGATCTAGTTTCATCCATCCAGGCTCCAATATATTCAGGGATATAAAAACATCAAATGTACAAAGGCACTGCACAGATGGTCATCTGAAGAATCACCAGTCTGCATCTAAAGACGATTATCTAATCTATGTACATGAAATGAATTTATAAAGTTGAGCATGGGAATGCCTACCTCAGCTATATCATGAAAATTATATTATGATGATATATTGTATTGTAACTTATGCAGGTCACCTTCTAGTTCAAAACTTTGGATCCTGATGATAAAGCATTTCACCCGACATCAATATTTACGACTTCATGCTTTAGGGGGAAACTATTATAGACATATTTGGGCACATCAACCCCAATATTATATGTCGATAAACTAGATCTCCTCAACCCCTAAAAGAGTTTTTTCATACCCTAAAAGAACATAGTCATCTGATTACATCATTCCCCAAAAGTTTGACCTAAGAAAGCATCCAGAAATGGCCTAAACTGAACCATACTAACTGCTCCACTAGCAAAATGCGATGCATACTGAGTGGTACACTACCAGGGTGTGATGCATACTGATTAGGCCTTCTATAGGGTGTGATGGGTAAGGATGGACAAATGTCTGATACAGTTTGCTAGGTGGTTGCTCATGGAATCTTCTAGAAACTTCTCCTATGCCACTTGCCTCTTTGAATTTGCCCGGGGATGAGTAAGAGATCCAAGAAATATCCAAGTGGAAACAATTGTAACAAGTGGAATGACAATAATCAAAACCCCATGGATGACTCACACCCTTGCACACATCTATAAATGGACCCCTCATCTTAGAGATCTAGAGGCTGGAAGATGGTAAATTGCAAGGAAGTGTTGATAGTTTGTAATTGAGGAAAGGGTTTTGTATTGTTGGTGTGATCTTGCTATTTCTTGAGGTGAAGAGGGATTGAAGCTGGGAGGATGACGCTAGATCAGGCAAATGGATTGTAATTCTCCCTTCTATTAATAAATTTCTTCAAGTTTTCTTCGATATGATTGTGCAATTGTGAATGTTATCATTTGTGAATGTGTTGTGCCCTACAACAACCCCCCATTTCATATCATTATTATCCCAAAACCATAATATGAAATGGGTCCCTTTTTAATCGTGGTTTTAATTGGTATCAATTTAGTTTTATTCAAAAAGGTCCGAAAAAAATAAAGCATTACCAAAAAACCTTTTTGAATAAACCAATCAAAAGCCTTAACATAAATGATTAATCTTTTGTCATTGCGATAAAGTGATCGCAAGATCGCATATCGCAATGACAAAAGGAACACAACTTAAGGACCCATTGGTTTTCTCCGACACGAAATCGCAATCAGATATCGGCAATAATCAACCAAGCACAATAAAGCCCCCTTTTGCTCCGATGCGACGCGATATCGCTATCGGGTATCGGCGATAATGAATTGGTGCAATTAAAACTCCTTTTGTGCTCCGATGTGATGCCATATCGCTATCGGCGATCGGCAATCAACTATGCATGCTTTTAAAACTGCCCCACTCACTACTCCCGACGCGATGCAATATCGGTATCGGCGATCAGGGATTCCAAATGAACCAATATAACGATTTATGATTTCCCCCGATGCCCGATTGCGATAAAGCCAAAAAGTGCAGATTTCAAAGGAAATCTTAAAGCGGGTTTAATACGATTTATTCGTATTTAAGGCCTTATCTTTCGAACAGCCATTCATCCATGCTCAACTACCAAAACACCCAAGGCACGCTTCAAATAAATCATTCGGCCATTAATGGAATTGATGGGAATTGATAGGAATGACAGGTCTTAAAGGCCATTTAATGAAACAGTAAGCCTGAGATATTTTTACAGATTTTATCCGAGGCCACCTTAAGTCAATCATTCGCCATACATTCATCGATATATATCTCAGTCATATTCGATTTACGCTATCATTTTCTGTATTATGTCCATTATCATCTCTGTGCAGAATTCTTCCGAAGTACCAGATTTAAGCAGAATGGGGAAGAAGTCCAAGAAAACCACAATGGCTTCTGCTTCGCCGGCCACAGGGCAACCTGTCGTTGATCCAAGCACTAAAAAGAAAGGGCTAATATCAGACACTACATGCCTAGGACTTGTCAGAACTACTTGGCAAGGCAACTATAATCTGATCGAAGCCGAAGAGCCAAGGGTGACAGCAATACAAGTCTCAGCTAACAGCACTAGCAAATCTGAGGCTAATCTAAGCGATTTAGCCAACTCTTTTCTTCATCGAATAGCGACTCGGGAGCAAATCCTCCCATATACAGATGTGGTTAGATGGGCGATTCAGGAAATCCAGATTACCGACAGAACTTTCAGCACCATAGACGGGAGAATTTTCGGTTCCTTTCGAGCCGAGGATTTAAGGCAAATGTATCATTTACCGGTGGCATAGAAGAAATATAACACGGCATTCCTGGAGAAATTTTGAGCTGAGAATGAGACTGAATCCGAACCCATTCGGGGTTGGAGACAAAATCCAGCAAAGCACAAGAACGAATCTTCGGGTAAGTACTCGGTCGATTCTCTATGCTCTCCTTATTGCTATGCTGGGATAATGATGTGCAGGTTGTGGGGATTACATGATTCCGCCAATTTTACCATAGAAATGGTCCCCTTAAAGAAGGCGGCATGTAGTGGTGAAATAATGGATTGGGCAGATATAATATCCGATAAGTTAGCATCCACAATTCTTGATTTCAGATTCAAGTCCCACGTCACTGAAAGGTCCATTCCCCCATTTTACTATAGTGCCTATGTATTAGATGTCTTGTGTTTTAATTCTGAATTTCTTGTGCTCGGATGGAGGTGGACGTCGCAAGACCCCGCACCCATCCAAATATACCATTAAAAGTTGTGGAAGACCAACTACAAACACCATTTGTATCAAATCTGCAACGGTTTCATGTTGCCCATTCATTATTCTATTTTCAATAAGCCTGCCCCTAAGATTTCCTACCAAGCAGGGATTGATTTAACTTCCATAGGGAGTTGGTTCGGGGAGGAAAAGTTCACTTATATCAGAGTTTTTGGCAATCAAGCCAAGCCCCACGTTCTTCCTCTATACATCCCTGATAAACTACTGGCCAGGGAAATAGCCTATCAGATCATCGCCGATGGGGTTACACAAACTCTAAAGAAAGCTAAGAAGCACGTTTGGCCCTCTTTTCCTATGAGAATTGGTATCTACACTCTGCATGATTTCAAACATGAAGAGAAAGAAGCTGAGAAAATAAATTCGCTAACCCTGGCAACTCAACCGAGTAGGCGATTCAATCCAAACAAAGTCGCCTATAATGCACTCGAACAGGCCAAATTGACCAAGTTCGAGCATAAAGAAGACGGATTTGAGGACTTGTTTGCATCGAGTGAGTCAATATATCAAGTTAAATCACTCGCCATAATTGAATACAAAGATGAAGGGCTAGTCGAATTCAACAGACTTAGAGAGCAGAGGTTGCAAACTCTGCCTCCAGACCTATTAGCGACGACTCCAACAACAGAATCAAGCGAGCCTGAGCAGTGACTTGATAAAGAAACTCCTATTCCATCAAAGCAACAGGAGGAAGTGCATGAGCAAAGACAAGAATAGACCCAGGTGAAAGAGCAAGAACATAGCAGTTTAAATGTAAATGAAGATACGCAGATTGATCCGAAATTGCTCCAGGAATGGTAGCAATTTAATTCGATTATTGGCAATCTGGAATGCTCTAAAGATGAAGAGACTTCAAAAGAAGTCAATACACAAGAGGCGACTTCGAAGCAGGTTTCAGGTGAAACCAACGACCCACCCAAATCAAAAGAAACGGAAATAATCCCAAAGGATCCTTCCGGCGAAGTCATTTTGCAGGTTGAAGAGATTCCTCCCTTGGACGTCTTCTATAGCCCAAAGCATAAAGCTGTAGTGAAACGAGAGAGGAAGAGGAGAAGGACTGATCAACCTTCTTTATTCCTGGAACAAACAATAATGGGCAATGTGCTATGGAAAGAAGAATTTGACCCCTCTGATGATTTGACAAAGCTATCACAATATGATTGAGCTTATTCGGCAGCGAAAATAGACAAAGCATTGGAGGTGAGCAGTTTATTGAAAACAAAAGATCAGGATATTTTTTCGCTACAGGCACAATTATCAAAAGCGCAGCAAAAGGCAGAGCAGGAAAAACAGCAATTGCTAGTACAGCAACAAATAAACAATTAGCTGACTAAAAAATTGCAAGAGGAAAAACAGAGGATTGACGACAGTGCAGTCCAAAAGCAAAAGGAGCTATCAGAGGCATTGGCACAACTAAAAGCATCAAATGAACAAATGCTGAAATCCAAAGATGAGCAAATTGCTCAATTATCAGTTCAACTTGAGCAAACAAAGAAGCTCCCACAGACAGATGAGTTTAAAGCAGAGGCATTTCAATTAAACAAAGGATTGATAAATCAGATGAAGCTTTTGTGTCAGCAAATCACCCAGGCAGAAGCATTATGTGACTTAGCGGCATCCATAAGTGAAAAAGTAGAAAAGGCAAGGACAGATTTGGATCAAGCCGAAGAAACATTGACAAATTTTCTGGAATGGCAAGATTCTGATCAGTGATAGGCAGCTAACCTACGAAGGATTCTAGAATCACACAAACAAATATTATTTACAGAATGGCAATTTCAGTTAATGAAGGCAGAAAGAGCAATTTTAAGATGCAATACAACCACTAGTAATTTGGTTGAATTGGTTAATAATGCTCTTTACTTGTCTAACATGATTTCTCAATGTACTCCAAGCCAATTAACAGCAACAAAAATATTGGAGCAATCATGTTACCCAGAGCTGGAGAAAAATGGAAGGTTAATTGCGGGAATCAACAGCCTGACATGGGATGCCTATTGGTTCTTTTTAGTGAAGCCGCATAGCCAGAGATCCGCCCTCAAATTCCTCACAGATGCGATCGGGAATATTATCCCCGATATTCAGGATGCCACATTTGCTGCCCAACTCAATTCGCACCTCAACAGACCACCCGAAGTGGAGCCAATGCTTGCGATAAGCCAGCTCAGGTTTAAAGGCAAACAGCCTGAGTCATGATTCACATCGCCGACTGCCAGATCGTTCCCAAGAAGATAGATATTATTAATTGATGCCAATTAAGTAGGATTTTGTTTTCATAGATTTTTTTAGTTTAGTATAGTATTTATAGACCCTTGCATGCATTTAGAAAGGGTCGTAAAGTTTTGTATATGACTTAAACCCTGAAGTTGCACTATTGTACTTCAGGGATATTCTTTTATGAAACTGGACCAATCATTCTGATTTTGATAAGGAAGCTTTTATACAAATGTGCACTATTGTCTTTGTTTGAAAGCATTTTTGCGTTGAAGGAAGAATTTCAAATAGCGATTGATATTGGGATCGATTAGCAGCTCATATGGTACTATTATCTATGTCTGGACTCATTCTTGTTATATGAATTGTCATTTGATCGCTCTTGCTATTATCGCATATATATATGTGTTCTAACAGCATTCTTTATTCATTCCACTATTTGTTGTTTATAGTATGCTTTTCTTCCAATCATGTATGTATCGATGATATAAATGATAAGTGCAGCAATATTGTGTTAATCACTTTGTTTAACTATTTAGATGAAGTAATCTTTGAATGAATAAATATATATGTTTATTTGATAGAGCCATCTGTATGCCTGTCAATAGACAAAGATCATCAAATGCTGCATTTCCAAAGAATAATTGTTCCTGGGATTATTATTAGTTCTCTTATTTTGTTGATAGATTAAGTTATTCGCCTATCATTAGATCAGACAACCTATCACTCATCCACCCCTTTTATTCATTATTGGGAAACTGGTCCCATTATATCCAGTCGGAGCCACCATCCCAAACGGAAAAGGAGTTGTATTAAGGTCCGTACTGGGTGGTTATCCCCCAATGTTGATACAACGATTTTCAGGGCATCAACATTTCTGGTGCTAGAAGGAGGGCCATCCGCTATGAATGGCGAGTAAGCCAAAACCTACAGACCATTCACAGAGTAAATCACCCTCCACCTCTCCTCGGACCTCTCGTTTGCACTCTGAATCATCCGTATCCAGACGAGAAGAGGAAGGATCAACTACTACTGCTCAACCTCATCATACTTCAGAACATTTAAGTCCGGAGTCCCCTGAAGTTCAATCTATCATCCAGAAACTTCAAGGCTTCTCGATTTCACCTCCTAGATCTGAAGTATCACAAGGAAATCAGACTTCGCAATTCCACTTACCTCCTCATCTTACCAAACTTCAAAATGAAAAACTTGGTATTGAACCACTTGAGTTTCCTTTGCCCGAAAGGAAAAGGATTAAAAAGAGCGCTGAAGGTTCTGGTAGTGAAACCTTTTCTCCATCATCTTCCATTTCATCATCACTTGTGCGAAGTCAAACACCCACTTCGCCATTACATATTGTTGTTCACCAGGGGACTTCACCTCCAACATCACAATCCTTTCAGTCTTCATTTCCACCTCCTCCCCAAGCACCTGGAACACCACAGGCAATCGCTGGTACTCCCAAAATGGCTCAAAGACCACAGAGAAGTCCTGGTGTAGTCACCATGCCTGCGCATTTAAATCCATTACCCGATTATCCTGAGAAGTGGTTTCCAAAGTTCAATCCAAATGCTGGAACGTCAGCTGAGGAACACATAAATAATTTTATGTTGTCAGTCAATTTGAAGGGAGTAACAGAAGAAGATGTTGTAGTTAGATTGTTCCCCTATACATTACAAGGATCAGCAGGGTCTTGGTATTTTTCCTTGCCCGCTGGGTCCATCACCAGTTGGAATATCTTTCAGGAACAGTTTCTTACCAAATACGGCG
>APFE030708075.1:232917-243171 GCA_000404065.3 Pinus taeda
TGTGGATAGGGCTAAACAGCCTACATTGGCCGAAAATATGAAAGAAGCCCTTGTTGTCGAAAAAAGTGTAATCGCTTGGAAAAGAAAACTGCTCTAGAGGAACGAAAATCCAAAAAAGTGTCCTTTAAGGATGATTCGAAGAAAAATATCACTAAGGATCCATATGACATGGAGGGCCTTCAAAAAGTCCTTAAAACCATGTCAAATGAAATGGTTGAGATTAAGAAGCAAGTAGCAGAGTCCTCAACAAAGAAACCTTATAGGAATTTCAAAAAACCTGAGTCCAAGCCTCCAAATGTCATATCCTATGCAGACTCAGATCCTGAGGAAGAAGAAGAAGAAGAAACAATTACACCATCCGATGAATTAGAAGAAGAGGAAGTTGTTGAATGCCATGGAATGTGGGACTTTATACTCCCTAATTCCGATACTGAAGTTGAGCAAGAAGCCTTTCCCATGACTACAAGGAGTAAAGCTACTCCTGAACCTGCTCAGGCCAATCCAAAGAAAAGAAGCGCTGGTACCAATACTACAAAGGAAAAGGTACCCACAAGGAAGCCAGCCGCAACAATATCTCAAAATCAACCGACATCCTCCAATATACCTTCATCATCTAAGACGTTGGTAGTATCTGATTCGATGGACTATAATATTGTTGATGATATGAAGAAAACTAGGGCAAACATCACCATGTTTGAGCTTAGTAAATTAAAACATCAACAAAAATTACTTCTCAAAGAACTTAATGCAGTTCCTTCTTCACCTCTTCCCAGTACTAAAGCTACAAGCGACTCAAGACAACCACCTTCTGGTAGAGTTGAGGCAACTAATACAATTCTGATTGGAGATAGATCAAATTCCCATACTCCTCCTTTCCTCTTAACATATGAAATTTACAATCGAAATCTACATAACTGCTTAATTGACTCTGGGGCATCATCCAATATAATGCCAGCTTCAATTTGTTCTAAACTGAACATAGAACCCCAAAAATCTTCAATTCACATTCTGCAGTTAGATAGAACTAAAGTTCAAGTTTTAGGGGAAATAAACTCTGTTACAATCAGGTTATCAGCAGATCCACGAGTGGTCCAAAGGATTGATATCTTAATCGCCGATATACCTGAGTTTTATGGTTTGATTTTAAGCAGGGATTGGTCAGAAAATCTCCATGGGTATATTTCCACCGATTGGTCCCATATGTGGCTCCCCTATAAGGGTAAGCCGAATCAAATAAATATCGATCGGGAGAAACATATGACCCACACTGTTACAAAATTCGAACAAGAAAATCAACCAATTGCGTTTAACAACAATATCTTAGGAAATTATTCTTCTGAATCATTTTTTAGCAATTATATTGCCCAGCCATCTCCTTTCTCGGTAAACAATTTCACATCACAAATTGAAAATTTTTCACAGACTGACAGGTCTAAATGTGTTAATGTTACTGAGAATTTTGTAAGTAAGATTGTAGATAATTCTTTATTTTGGTCTTTATATTTCGATGGGTCCAAGTCTAGCGAAGGATCAGGAGCAGGATGTATTTTGGTTAGTCCACAAGGAGAAAAAACAATGTTGTCCTACAGGCTAGAGTTTGAATGCACAAATAATACAGTTGAGTACAAAGCATTAGTCCAAGGATTATATAAAGCGATTGGCCTCAAAGTCCAATACTTAAAAGTGTTTGGAGATTCTGAGATCATAGTTAAGCAGGTAAGGAATACAATTCATTGCCTTTCAAATCATCTCAAACATTATCAATCGCTAGTACAAGAACTCACCCACTTTTTAGCATTCAATATTTCTTCCATTCCCAGGTCTCAAAATTCAATAGCCGACTTGCTAGCCAATGTCGCTTCCAAGCTCCTCCCTTCCGAAGACTATAGCCCAAATAGATTTTCAGTAGAATTGCTTTTTAGGCCATCAATTCCTGATAATGTCACTAACTGGAGAGTATTCAACCATGATGAAGACATTTTACAGTTTTTAACCTCCGAAAAATCCTATGATAATCAAATCATTGAGGAAGATGAACATGATATTCAAATGCAAGGTAGCATGAAGAAAATTCAATCCCAAAGCCTGTGGTGCAGCTTGAGGATCTTTACGATATTAAAGATAGGTTTAAACCTGTGACCAATACGAAGCTCCAGAGTTCTATTTTAAGGTTTGAATTGATAAACCTTGGCACTGAACAAACTCCTCAAAACATTAATTTAGGATTAGGACTTTCCGTGGAAGAAAAGGAAGCATTCATTAGACTGTTACGCAAGAATAAACATGTTTTTGCTTGGAAATATGACGATCTAAAAACGTATGATACATCCATTATCCAGCATACCATTCTGATGCTTCCCGAACAGAAACCAGTTCAACAAAAGTTGAGGAAAATACATCCAAACTTAGAGAGTCAAATAAAATCGGAACTCAATAAACTCTTGAAAGCTAAGATTATTTTTTTCGTTCGGCACTCAAACTGGGTCTCCAATATGGTACCAATCAGAAAGAAAAATGGCGACATAAGGATTTGTATCGATTTCAGAAATTTAAATAAGGCGAGCCTAAAAGATAACTTCCCATTACCCACTATGGAGCTGATACTCCAATCAGTGGCAGGTTCAGAGTTAATGTCCTTTTTGGACGGTTTTTCAAGATATAATCAAATTTTAGTCCATCCTGATTACCGACTCAAAACCACATTCAGAACAAAATGGGGAACGTATGCGTATCAGAAAATGCCTTTCGAACTTATTAATGCAGGAGCCACATTTCAAAGAGCAATGGATATCGCTTTTAAAGGGTTGATTAACATAACAGTAGTCGTCTACTTAGATGATATTACTGTATTTTCTAAAGAGAGATCCAATCACTTGCATGATTTAAATCAAATCTTTCAACACTGCAAGAAATGTGGTATTTCCCTTAACCCTAAAAAATCTTTTTTCGCTCTTGATCAAGGAAATCTCCTAGGCTTTATTGTTTCTAAAGATGACATTTATATTGATCTGGACAGGATCAAAGAAATCTCTGAAATCCCTTTTCCTCACAATAAGAAATCCATGCAGTCATTTTTAGGCCAAATCAATTTTGTTAAGAGATTCGTTCCAAACTTTTCTCAAATCATTTTGCCACTTCAAACTATGATTAAGAAAAATTCAGTCTTTAAATGGGGATCGGCAGAAAAGGAATCGTTTGAATTGATCAAACAATAAATAATCAATGCCCCCGCTTTAAATACCCCTAATTTTTCTAATCATTTTACATTGTATACTATTGCATCCGATTTCTATTATGTTGCAGTACTCACACAGATCAACAATCACAATTTGGAAGCACCCATTTCATTCTATAGTTCAAATCTTCAGGGTGCTGAACTAAATTACTCCGAAGTAGAAAACAAGTCTTTGATGTATATAAAGTTGTTAAACATTACAAACCCTTCCTTTTAAAAGCCCATACAAAAGTTATAGTTCCTTTCCCTTCAGTAAGGCAACTGTTAATCCAAAGAGAATTGGGAGAAAAAAGGGCAAACTGGGTAACAGCTCTTCAAGAATACGACTTAGAAATTAAACCAGCAAAGATTGTTAGAGGCCAAGGTTTTTGCAGGTTGTTGGCAGGAGCATCCAAAATTCCAGAATCAGTTGATACAGATCAATTCGAAGAGATCAACCAGATAAGTATCGCTAACTCCGAATCACAATATGTCGATTTAATATTTTATTTGAAAAATGGATATGAGCCCCCTAACCTGTCTTACAAAAGCAAAAGGGCCATAAGATTGAAAGAAAAAAAATTTACAATCATTGATGATGTGCTTTTTAGGCAAAATTATGATTCAATTTTATTGAGATGCCTAGAAAAACCTGAGGCACAAAAGGTTTTGCAGGAATTACATGATGGACCGGCAGGAGGCCACTTTGGAGCTGATATAACAGCTCACAAAGTCATCCATGTTGGATATTATTGGCCCACTCTGTTTAGAAATGCTCATGAATATGTAAGGAAATGCCAAAATTGCGAAACTTCTAGTGGAAGACAAAGGAAACCAGCTTTCCCTTTTCAACCAATCAACATTGAACAACCATTTGAGCAATGGGGATTGGACATCATTGGAGAAATCACTCCACATTCTTCCAAACAGCATAAGTATATCCTTACCACTACTGATTATTTTACCAAATGGTTTGAAGCGATTCCTTTAAAGATAGCAAATTCTAAAGCAATTATTGAATTCATAGACCAATTCATCATTACCAGGTTTGGTGTCCCGAATGCTCTTGTTTTTTATAATGCATCTTACTTTTCAGGCAATGCTATGTTTGATTTCGCAATTAAAATAGGATTTAAACTCAAATACTCTGCTAATTATTATCCCCAGGGTAATGGTTTGGCAGAATCTACAAATAAAAGTCTGATTAAAATTATTAAGCGAACTATCAAACAGAATCATAAGAACTGGCACAAATATTTAATATTTGCATTATGGGCTGATAGGATAACGCAAAAGGCTTCTATAGGTTCTTCCCCGTTTAATCTTGTGTATGGAAAAGAAGCAGTGCTACCAACAAATCTTGTCCTCCCCTCTCTAGCCCTAGTTCAATTTATTGAAGAAAGCCCTTCTTCTTCTTTACAACTTAGACATGACCAAATTCTAAAATTAGAAGAAGAAAGAGAAAAAGCCAAAGTTATTCATGCGAAACACCAGCAGATCATCAAGTCATCATTTGATTCACTTTCATCCGGTTCCAAACAATTTCAAGTTGGTGATTTAGTTCTGAAATGGGACAAAGCCCATGAAGATAAGGGAAAACACACCAAGTTTCAGAAGATGTGGCTTGGACCATTTCAAATCTGTGAAAAGATAGGCCATTCGACCTTCATATTACAAGATTTATCAGGGTTGAGAGATTCTCTCCCTGTTAATGGCCTTATCTTAAAGAAATTCTTCAATTGAGGAGGCAACCCCTTCTCCTTTTAATAGCATTTTTGTAGTTTGTAGGAACATTAGAAAATAAAGTGGAGAGGTATCTTCCATTAACCTTTGTTGTACCTAAAGAGTTGTTTAAAACAAGTAGCGTGATATTTACTTTTAAAGTAATAGAAGTCTTAAACAAAATGGATGATTTCTAGGAAATTAGATATAATTGCATTCTAAAACCACACTGCAATCTTAATGAACGCCTCTCAAATTTTAGAAATATTGTAAATCATTTTAGGTTTTCAAATTGGTCACAAGAAGGTTATCAATATCAAAATAGGAACTAATCCAATTTTAGCATCTTCAAACTCTTACCTTGTCATCCATTTACTCTTAAGGAGAAAATTGTCTATCCCACTCACCAAAGCTTGTGATTATTCATAAAGTAATTCCAAGAATACTGGATATAAAAGATAAGAGGTCTTATTACAAGCCTACTTACCATGTTCATAGGGAAATAGTTTAGCCGACATTACTAATACTGCATACCAAAATAGGGTAATGGATTTAATTATAAGACAAAGGGTCTCATCACGAGCCAGCTTGTTCGGTTAGATTACTACCAGTGAATGGCATTGTCACTTAGCTAGCCACCAAACCAGGGCAATGGCTTTTTATCTTACAAAAATAATAGAAAATAGAAAAGAAATGCAAAATGTGAAAAAAAAGTTTTGAATTCATTCTGTTAATCATACTCTGAGGTGAATGGGACAATGGACAATAACATGGTTAAAAGGTATCCCTGTCGAAACTATGAACGTTTGCTAGTAGCAGAGGCTCTATCTATGACAAAGGAGTTAATTTTAAAAGTTGATTTGAAAAGGTTTTCTGTTTTATCATTATCAACCAATAGAGGCCAATTTAAAATTTAGAATGTATCTAATTTTAAACAAGAGAGGGAATTAGCAAAGAGAGTTTTATTTTGTTGGGAATGCAACTATACCTAGTTATATTAGAATTTTCCCCTTTGATGAAATTTCTATTTTAATAAAAGTTTAAGTATTGCCATACTTTTCAGAGATAACTGTTTCTTCCAGCGAATCACCAATTGTTGTGCCCTAAAACAACCCCCCATTTCATATCATTATTATCCCAAAACTATAATATGAAATGGGTCCCTTTTTAATTTTAATTGGTATCAATTTAGTTTTATTCAAAAAGTACGAAATAATAAAATAAAACATTACCAAAACTTTTTGAATGAACCGATCAAAGGCCATATATATAATTATTAATCTTTTATCATTGCGATAAAGCGATCGCAAGATCGCATATCGCAATGACAAAGGAAACACAACTTAAGAACCCTTTGGTTTTCTCCGATGCGAAATAGGCTATCGGATATCGGCGATAATGAGTTGGCGCAATAAAAATCCCTTTTTCTCCGATGCGATGTGATATCGCTATCGGCAATCGGCGATCGACTATGCATACTTTTAAAAAATGCCCCACTCACTACTCCCGACGCGATGCGATATCGCTATCGGGGATCCCAAATGGAACCAATGTAACGATTTATGATTTCCCCCGACGCCCGATTGCGATAAAGCTAAAAGTGCAGATTTCAAAGAAAATCTTAAAGCGGGTTTATTACGATTAATTCGTATTTAAAGCCTTATATTCTGAAGAGCCATTCATCCGCGCTCAACCGCAAAAACATCCAAGGCACGCTTCAAATAAATCATTCGGCCAATAATCGAATTGACGGGCATTTATAGGACTGACAGGTCTTAACGGCCATTTAATGAAACAATAAGCCTAAGATCTTTTTACAGATTGTATCCGAGGCCACCTTAAGTTAATCATTCGCCATGCATCTATCGATATATACCTCACTCGTATTCGATTTGCGCTATCATTTTCTGTATTACGTTCATTGTCATTTCTGTGTAGAATTCCTCCGAAGTAGCAGTTTCAAGCAAAATGGGGAAGAAGTCCAAGAAAACTACAATGGCTTCTGCTTCGCAAGCCACAGGGCAAGTCATCGTTGATCCAAGTGCTAAAAAGAAAGGATTAATATCGGATACCACATGCCTAGGACTTGCCAGAACTACTTGGCAAGGCACCTATAATTTGATCGAAGCTGAAGAGCCAAGGGTGACAATAGTACAAGTTTCAGCTGACAGCACTCGCAAATCCGAGGCTAATCTAAGAGATTTAGCCAACTCTTTTCTCCATCGGATAGCGACTCGGGAACAAATCCTCCCGTATACAGATGTGGTGAGATGGGCAATTCAGGAAATCCCAATTACAGACAGGACTTTCAGCGCCAGAGATGGGATAATTTTCGGTTCCTTTCAAGCTGAGGATTTAAGGCAAATGTATCATTTACTGGTGCCATAGAAGAAATATAACACGGAATTTCTCGAGAAATTCCGAGCGGAGAACGAGACTGAATCCGAACCCATTCGGGATTCGAGACAAAATCCAGCAAAACACAAACACGAATCTTCGGGTAAGTACTCGGTCGATTCTCTATGCTCGCCTTATTGCTATGCTGGGATAATGATGTGTAGGTTGTGGGGATTACATGATTCCACCAATTTTACTATAGAGATGGTCCCCTTAATGGAGGCGGCATGTAGTGGTGAAATAATGGATTGGGCAAATATATTGTCTGATAAGTTAGCATCCACAGTACTTGATTTTAGATCCAAGTCCCACGTCACCAAAAGGTTCATTCCCCCATTTTATTACAGTGCCTATATATTAGATGCCCTGTGTTTTAATTCTAAATTTCCTGTACTCGAATGGAGGTGGACCTCGTAAGACCCCACACCCGTTCACATATACCATCAAAAGTTGTGGAAAACCAATTACAAACACCATTTGTATCAAATCTGCAACGGCTTCATGTTGCCCATTCATCATTCTATTTTCAATAAGCCTGCCCCTAAGATTTCCTACCAAGCAAGGATTGATTTAACATCCATAGGAAGTTGGTTCGGGGAGGAAAAGTTCACTTATATCAGAATTTTTGGCAGTCAAGCCAAACCCCACGTTCTTCCTCTATACATCCTTGATAAACTATTGGCCAGGGAAATAGCTTATCAGATCATCTCCGATGGGGTCACACAAACTCTAAAGAAAGATAAGAAGCAGGTCTGGCCTTCTTTTCCTTTGAGATGTGGCATCTACACTCTACATGATTTCAAACATTCAAAGAAAGAAGCTGAGAAGATAAAGTCATTAACTCTGGCAACTCTACCCAGCAGGCGATTTGATCCAAACAAAGTCGCCTATAATGCACTCGAACAGGCCAAATTGACCAAGTTTGAGCATAAAGAAGATAGATTTGAGGACTTGTTTGCATCGTCCGAATCAATGTATCAAGTTAAATCGCTCGCTATAAATGAATACAAAGATGAAGGACTGGTTGAATTCAACAGACTTAGAGAGCAGAGGTTGCAAACTCTGCCTCTAGATCTATTAGCGACGACTCCAACAACAGAATCAAGCGAGCCTGAGCAGCGACTTGTTAAAGAACCTCCTATTACATCAAAGCAACAGGAAGAAGTGCATGAGAAAAGACAAGAAGAGAGCCAGGTGAAAGAGCAAGAACAGAGCAGTTTAAATGTAAATGAAGATACACATATTGATCTGAAATTGCTCCAGGAATGGCAGCAATTTAATTCAATTATCGGCAATCTTGAATGCTCTAAAGATGATGAGACATCAAAAGAGGTCAATACACAGGAGGCGACTTCAAATCAGGTTTCAGGTGAAACCGACGACCCACCCAAATCAAAAGAAGTGGAAATAATCCCAAAGGATCCTTCCGGCGAAGTCATTTTGTAGATTGAAGAGATTCCTCCCTTGGATGTCTTCTATAGCCCAAGACATAAAGTTGTAGTGAAACGACAGAGGAAGAGGAGAAGGACTGATCAACCTTCTTTATTCCCAGAACAAACAGTCACGGGCAATGTGCTTTGGAAACAGGAATTTGACCCCTCTGATGATTTGACAAAATTATCGCAATATGTTGGAGCCTATTCGGCGGCGACAATAGACAAAGCATCAGAGGTGAGCAGTTTATTGAAGACAAAAGACCAAGATATCTTTTCTCTACAAGCACAATTGTCGAAAGCGCGGCAAAAGGCAGAGCAGGCAGAACAGCAATTGCTAGTACAGCAACAAATAAACAATCAGTTAACTAAACAATTGCAGGAGGAAAAACAGAGGATTGACGACAGTGCAGTCCAAAAGCAAAAGGAGCTATCGGAGGCATTGGCGCAACTAAAAGCATCAAATGAACAAATGTTGAAATCCAAAGATGAGCAGATTGCTCAATTGTCAGCTCAACTTGAGCAAACAAAGAAGCTCCCACAGATAAATGAATTCAAAGCAGAGGCATTTCAATTAAAAAAAGGATTGATAAATCAGATGAAGCTTTTGTGTCAGCAAATCACCCAGGTAGAACCATTATGCGATTTAACGGCATCCATAAGTGAGAAAGCAGAAAAGGCAAGAACAAACTTGGATCAAGCCGAAGAAACATTGACCAATTTTATGGAATGGCAAGATACCAATCAGGGACAAGCGGCTAATCTACCAAGAATTCTAGAATCGCATAAAGAAATATTATTTACAGAATGGCAATCTCATCTAATGAAGGCAGAAAGAGCAATTTCAAGATGTAAGACAACCACTAGTAATTTGGTTGAATTAGTTAATAATACTCTTTACTTGTCTAACATGATTTCTCAATGTACTCCAGGCAAATTAACAGCAACAAAAATATTGGAGCAGTCATGTTACCCGGAGCTGGAGAAAAATGGAAGGTTAATCGCAGGAATTAACAGTTTGACATGGGATGCCTATTGGTTCTTTTTAGTGAAGCTGCACGGCCAGAGAGCCGCCCTCAAATGCCTTACAGATGCGATCGGGTATATTATCCCCGATATTCAGGATGCCACCTTTGCTGCCCACCTCAGTTCTCCAAGGATAATTTTAGGGGCGAATGTTCGCCCTTTAGCGAAATTAAGGGGTTTTAAATTTTTAGTGGGCGAATATTTTGTATCATAGTACATTTTAACAAATCACCTCAAATAGCCCACCTTATTTTAAGGGAGAGGGTAAAAAAGGTAAATTTAGCCCTTGAAATTAGGAGTTACAACCTTCCATTCGCCCATTTTCAAGAATAGGTTTTTATTTAAGTGAATCCATCCGCCCATTTTCAAGAATAGGTTTTATTTAAGTGAACCCTATGGGCCAAAGGCCCAAATACCATATTTATAAAAGAGGTATGGTAAATTAATAAAAATATAAATAAA
>APFE030708075.1:245360-259146 GCA_000404065.3 Pinus taeda
CCTGATGACTTGGGGAACCTCAACTCTTTAATAATGTTAAGGAAGGAAAGAAAGTACATTACGCTAAGTTCTCTTATGCTTTTCAAGTTTTTCTTGGATATCTACAACGTTCGGGTAGGAAAGTACATTCTATTAATGAAAATTTGTCTTGATAGAAAGGCCCAATTTCAAATTCTAATGCTTTCAAAAAACATTGTATAACTGTAATGTTTCTAAAAGGAAAGCATATTTTTTCAATTTAAGTATCATGATCCCATATTCCAACTTATTTTTTGGTAACCCATTAGGCTTTGTAGCTTTCAATAAATCCATGTCTTTTGATAAGATCCTCTTCAAAATTAAAATGCAGTTTCCTTTTGGAAATAACAACATACAGTGTCTTGATTTTGTTATTGAGAAAATAGAGGTTGTGAAACAAGCCTGTGCCATACAAGGACTTGATTCATTGATTATGTATCAATTATGGCTCTTGATGTAACAATGTCTTGATTTTTTTGCTTGAAAATAGAGGTTATGCTTTACTATTTCACAGAATTTCTTACAATCTTTCCATAAGTATTGATTTGTAATCATAGTCACTAAGGGATGACAGTAATGACAAAGGTAATATTCCATGGTTTGAAGTTCCCCTCTTACTAAATATTTAAATATATCACAACAATTTAACTGTTAATTAAAGGAATTGTATTTGATTTGTAAACAATTCATTGCTTGATTTATAGATTTTGATTTTTTCCCTTTTTCATTTTTTTCTCAGATTGGGTATGAGATATCTTCCAAGATTTGGGTTCCCTAGTTTCCCCACCATAGTACGAGGTTAGATGCTATCATTAAATATTCTTGGAACATTACAAATTTTCCAGTAAGTGTGCTTTGAAACATTGTTGTTGCTTTTCCATGGTGTTAATGCAAATAAGCACTACAACTAGTGCCATTATTTAGATCAAGTGCCAAAATCTAGGTGGTCTTGTAATGATGGAGTGATTGTTTTATTATAGCTACTAAGGTCATATGCATTTCTATCTCTTATGTTGTCCTAATATATTCAAATTCAGAATAAGAATTCAGGTCTCGTTTCCACTGTAGATTGTAGTCAGTTTCTTGAACATAATATATAGTAGATTATCTTTTACTAATCAACTGTGGATGTAATCCCTCGCAGGAAAGAAAATTCAAAGTGACTTTGATTTCACATTGATTTGTCAAAACATCCACACAGGAAAGGAGATTCAAAGTGACACTATGATGGCCATTATGTCAAGCCAGGTGGTCGCACTCCTTTGATCGTGAGCACGATTGTGATCAAGATGGGAGACTTCATAGTCTAGATTGATTGTTTAGCAGTGATAGTTAGTGGGCTCATTCACAAAAGCTTCTATTTCACTAATCCTTTTTATAGAGTTTTCAGATTCAATTCCCAAACGTTTTAATTACACTAAAGAGTTGAGTTTTGAGAGAGTTGTGATTCACAGTGTTAAGTATAGCAGATAGGACACTTGAACGAAGACAAGCATAGTAGAGGTATCAGACTCTACTATAAGCTTACCTGCATATTATAAGGGACTTGGTTGGCTTTTTTATAATTTTATAAACAAGTTCCATGTCGTGGAAATGTGAAAAAAAAAACAATGATATTTCCACGATGTGGCTCTTGTCATATATGGTTTTATACTTTTTCAAAAAATTCTCTAAGAGTTCACAATGCTAAGATTCACTAGGACTTTACAAAGTTTTATTACTTAGTGAAAGACTTGCCAAGATATTACAAGATTTTATAATTGAGTAAGATATTCACCATGCCTGGTGAGAGATTCGCCAAAAAATTATATATACATATTATATTATTGATAAAATCGCCTTCCATTTTCCCTATATACCATGGAGTTTCACCCATTTATTATATTTATAAATTTAGGGGGGGGGGGGGTTCTTAAAATTTTCCCTGCAGTTCTCGCCTCAACAGACCACCCTAAGTGGAGCCAATTCTTGCGATAAGCCAGCTCAGGTTTAAAGGCAAACAGCCTGAGTGATGATTCATATCGCCGACTACCAGATCGCTGCCAAGGAGATAGTTATCATTAATTGATACCAATTGAGTAGGATTTTGGTTTCATAGATTTTTAGTTTAGTGTAGTATTTATAGACCCTTTCATGCATTTAGAAAGGGTTGTAAAGTTTTGTATATGACTTAAACCCTGAAGTTGAACTATTGTACTTCAGGGATATTCTTTTATGAAACTGGACCAATCATTCTGATTTTGATAAGGAAGCTTTTATACAAATGTGCACTACTGTCTTTGTTTGAAAGCATTTCTGCGTTGAAGGAAGAATTTCAAATAGCAATTGATATTGGGATTGATTAGCAGCTCATATGGTACTATTATCTATGTCTGGACTCATTCTTGTTATATGAATTGTCATTTGATCGCTCTTGCTATTATCACATATATATATTTGTTCTAACAACATTCTTTATTCATTCCACTATTGGCTGTTTATAGTATGCTTTTCTTCCAATCATGTATGTATCGTTGATATAAATGATAAGTGCAGCAATCTTGTGTTAATCACTTTGTTTAACTATTTAGATGAAGTAATCTTTGAATGAATAAATATCTATGTTTATTTGATAGAGCCATTTATATGCCTGTCAATAGACAAAGATCATCAAACGCTGCATTTCCAAAGAATAATTGTTCCTGGGATTAGTATTAGTTCTCTTATTTTGTTGATAGATTAATTTATTCGCCTATCATTAGATCAGACAACCTATCACTCATCCACCCCTTTTATTCATTATTGGGAAACTGGTCCCATTATATCCAGTCGGAGCCACCATCCCAAACGGAAAAGGAGTTGTATTAAGGTCCGGACCGGGTGGTTATCCCCCAATGTTGATACAACGATTTTCAGGGCATCAACACCTCCTTCAATAGCCATTTATTTCCATTCTATTTTTTTATGAAAAATGTACCCATTCCAACGATTTTACAGGGTTTATCACACCCAATCGAACCTGTCCAAAATCTCCTTGAACATAATCATGAAAATGTTTCTTATTAGGTGTGGCATGGAATGAGGCCCTTGAATCTACCACCCATGCATCAATAATATTTTCTAATGAAATAATCAAAGCATCTTACAACACATCACCTATTACATTCGCTTCATGATTAGTTTCTTGTTGTGCATCTCCTTCTTTTCCCTTCCGAGACTTGCAATCTTTCTTCAGGTGTCCTTCTTCCCACATTTCTAGCACACTATCCCTGATCTGGACTTAGATCTGCCTTTTCTTGACTTACTGCAATATCGTGGGCTCTTTCCTCTTTCCATTTTTCTTCCCCTAGTCTCTGCATTCAAAGCATTACTTGATGTCTCACCTGAGCTTTTCCATCGCATTTCCTCGCTAAGGATTGCACCGACAATATCATCAAACTTTAAAGTACTAGATCCAGAGAGAGAGTTACTAATGGCCATAACTAAATCATTCCAACTTTTTGGCAATGAGCACAGAAATAACAGAGCCCTAACTTCATCATCAAAATTTACCCCTACAGAACTTAACTGACCTGTAACTGTATTAAAATCATTTAAATGATCAGCAATAGATCCACCTTCTGACATCTTCATATTAAATAAATGCTTCATAATAAATACCTTATTTGAGGCCAAGGGTTTTCATATAGTTTGGCCAATGTCGACATTAAACCCTCTATTGTTGTTTCCTTTGAAATATTAAACGCTACCGATGCTGCTAGGCACAGTCGTATTATTCCAAGTGCCTTTCTATCAAGAATGTTCCATTATGTGTTTGTCATACTCGTTGGCTTCTTTGTCTTTCCGCTTAATGGTAGGTACAGATCTCTCTGATACAGATAATCTTCCATCTGCATCTTCCATGGCTGTTAGTTTTGGTCGTTGAATTTTTCGACCCTAAACCTACCATCTTCCGCCATTGCTCCCACTCAAACTAGGAACCCTTCTCTCCTACGAGTTTATCAACCAAATAGACCTTCGGCTCTAATACCAGTTGTTAGAAAATTATATATTACAGAGCAATGGAACACATAAAATATTGCATAAATATAAACACATAAAATACATAAAACAAGAGAGACACAGATATACGTGGTTCACCCAGTTTGGGCTACATCCACGAAGAAACAACCAGTCCTTCTTTTATATTATCCAGCAAACTGAATAGATATAACCTACAGTAGATCCGTTGTAACACCCTCTTCGCTCTAAATTTCCTCTCTCTTCCTCACTCAGAATATAGAGATACATAGACGCAATACAATTCCCTCATATATAGTGAGGGGTTGCCTTATAGGGCAAAAATCCCTAAATTAAACATAACTTCTACCGTCAGATCATCCGCCTAATGAATAGCCCAGATTGACTAGAAATTACTAGACTTTTACAAGGAAATTTTACATCTGTTTTTAGCTTCGGGGGCGCTACCCCCGAACCCCCCGTCGGGGGACCACTGGCCCCCGCACCCCCCCGCGTGGAGGGGTGTACAGTCTTCCTGGGGTATACATCCAACTGAGACCTTTGAATACAGAAGATAATCAAGCTCCACACCCAACATTGCTGGCATTATGTTAGAAGATCTTAATACATGAAGATGCTTATATTGTTGGATCCACATAGTTGTTTTGATTCAGGTAACTCTTTTAATGGTGGACATATACAGGTTGTTGATATTGATGCTACTGGAAGATGTTGATGGTGCAGATCATATATGATGTATGATAGTTGTTGATGACTACCAATGTCTTGTTTAGATTGTTGGTCCTTGTTATAAATATCATGTATATCATTTGATGTAAAAGTCATGAAAACACCTAATTTGTAACCCCACTATGCATGGGAAGGATGATGTAATAATTTCTATTTCAGTCATGTATAAACATTTGGTATATCCCCACTTGGTTGGGTGGATGAGTCAAAATTGGGGTATCCCCACTTGGATGGGAGATTGATGTATGTATGAGTCATTGGTGATAGGAAGGTCATACTCACTTAGTTGAGTTATAGAGTCATGTTATCCTTTTGAAAATTATTTTTTTGCAGACTTTGCATGTGCTCAAGGGGAGCATGGACAGTTTGGTGCATCTCAGCATGTACAAAGGGGGAGCTTAATTAGAGAATTCAGCATGTACTCAGGGGGAACATGGACAGCATAATGTATATCAAAGGGGGAGAATATCGTGTTCCACCCTTTCCCCTTGATGTCAAAAGGGGAGAGTGCCTTGGTGTTGTTGTTGCCATCAAGTCTAAAGGGGGAGATTGTTGGCATTATGATACAGGTGTTTCCCTTGATGGCAACTCACACAGATGACAGTTCACAGTGCAACGGGTTAAAAACAAAGGATTACAGATCAGACACCAAATATTGAAGAAAGAGAGTGATTTAATAAGTATATGCTGGTTCACTTTGTCCAAGCAGCGTATACATGCGGGTTAACAGAACAAAAGGAGTGTATACGTATACACTCACTTTCACAGAAGGAAAAGCATGTATGGGATGGAAAATCAAGGTTTTGGTCCAAGGTATTGGTCCGAGGTATTTGGCCCAAGGCATTTGGTCCAAGGTATTGGTTCAAGGTATTTGGTTCAAGGTAGTGCTCCTAAGTGGTTTTGGTCCAAGGTATTGAGAAAGGCCTAAAACTATATAAGGAGGAGAAGATCATTAGGCCATGGGTGCAAGTAATGAATATCTTATGAAGAGTGAGATCAAAAGAAAATATTCATGTTATGGGTTTATGGTGCTTTGCTTGATTTGAACTAAGGATGAATCTTAGCAGTTGATAGGGGATGAGATCTAATGATGGATCAAGATCATGAGACCTAAAATGAATTATTATTATATGGTTTGATCATGGATAGTTTAGATCTAAATGCTAACGCATGATTTACACTGTAAATGTTATGATATGGGTATGACTGAACTTTGGAATAGTTGTGATGTTTTAAGTTAGCATTTGCAGATCTGTACGTTGGTTCGCTTTGGTAAAAGCACATATACACTCTAGTTCGGCACATCCAAGTAGCATATACATTATGAAATATGATATTTGAAGTTGCAGTTGGTTCTAGTTGTTGTTGTAGAGTTTTGGGTTCTGCTTTATGTTCTAGTGACTGTATTCTGGTGACAATGTTCTGAATGTTCAGATTAATTGATTGTGATTTGCTTCAGCGATGATGGGTTTTCAGTGATTGATTCAGTTGTGGTTGATTCAGAGATTGATGATTGAGTTTCAACGATTGGTTGATGCAGATGTATTTGATGGTTGTATTATAGTGGTGATTGATTCTGAGCTTCAATGTTGTTGATGGGTCCAGTATGAAAATTTGATGAAATGCGGCCTTAAGATTGTGGTGATGGGTTCTAGGAGTATCCAGTCTGACAATTTATGAAACGTGGTCCCTGGAGGAAGAAAGAAGGTCATAGCATTCTATAGGCCGACGCCTACGTACTAGTAAACATATCAGCTAGTACAAGAGCCACGGGATTGGAGCTCCCTTCCAGTAGCAGCTGGAAAATGAGTGAAGGTTGGAGCCTTCTATAGGATGGCATTTATGTACTAGTAAATGGATTAGCTAGTACAAGAGACAGGGGGTTGAAGCTCCCTTCCAGTAGCAGCTAGAAAACGAGTGAAGGTTGGAGCCTTCTGTAGGTCAGCACCGACGTACTAGTAAATGAATCGGCTATTACAAGAGCTAGGGGGTTGTAGCTCCCTTCCAGTACAAGCTGGAGAATGAGAGAAGGTTGTAGCCTTCTACAGGA
The DNA here is from genome assembly GCA_000404065.3 of Pinus taeda. Lineage (NCBI taxonomy): Eukaryota > Viridiplantae > Streptophyta > Pinopsida > Pinales > Pinaceae > Pinus > Pinus taeda. The sequence continues at coordinate 252,157 of APFE030708075.1, forward strand.
GGGTGCATGCATACTGGTATGAGTCTACACCAGTACAAGATTGTAAACAGGGTTTTCTTATATTAAAAGAAGACAGCAGCAGGTGGTTTTTGTCCTGCATTGGGTTTCCACCTTAAATCTTAGCGTTCATGTGTGTTTCTTATATGTGATGGTTTGTTCTATTATTAATACACATGGTTACTGTTTATATGGTTAATGAAGTACTCATGCACTCATTAAAGATCAAAATATGATGAATTAACTGAATCATAAGTTTGGTTGATATACATTGGTTGCCTTAAATAGGGTTGTGTGTACACGCGAGTTACCTTCAACGAAATAGCATATATAAATCTAACTATGGAAATGAAAAAGTTATAGATTTGATAATATTGATTCACCCTCCCTCTCAATATTATTTCCAATAGACCTTCCCTCTTTCTAAGGATATTTATTTCCTTTAATTCACTTGTAAGATCTCCCTCATATTCTATTTCTTCTTCAAGTTCCTCAGTTTCAACGATGAATAATATTTCTCCCCTTTCCTCATTGGTCACACTTTCATTACTTTCACTATCACTTTGTTCTTTTGAATATAAATTATTATTATTACTTTCTTACTTCTTCTTTTGATGTTTATACTTGAATATTAACTCATCATCACTATCATTCATCTTAGCATAAGGATATTTTGATGCATAATGACTTATCCTTCCACAGTCAAAGCACTTGAAAGGAAGCTTACATTTGAACTTGTTGGTTCCTCTATTTAACTTTGGGACAAACTTTCCTTCTTCTTCATCAGAGTTAGATTTTGCTTCATCTTCTTGATTTTCTCTTCTTTGGTTGCTTTGAAAGTTTTTTCCTTGACACCTGATTTTTCCTTCTTTATTCTTAGCTCATATGTTGAGAGAGATCCATGAAGCATATCCATGGTCATTTCGTCCAATTCTGCCAGTTCTTAAGGGTTTGATACTTTGGGATTGAATCTTTATGGAATAGATCTTAAAACCTTTTGAACAATACAACTATCCTTAACTTCTTCACCAAGGCTTGCAATGGAGTTGACAATACCTTCAACTTGAATAAACTATTAAGCAATATCCTCATCTTCTTCCATCTTCAAATTTTCAAATTGGCCTCTGAGAGCTTGTGAGCTAAATTATATAACTTTCGTATCCCCTTCATAATAAGTTAGGAGTTTCTTCTATACCTCATGGGTTGATTTACACTACATCTCTTTGACAAATTTTGAGTCTTCCAATCCACTTAAGATAGCATGTTTGGCTTCAGCATTGGATGTGTAGAATTCCTTATCAACTACATCAGTCATAATAGAATTAGGGACTTTATAATTGGTCTCCAAAATTTCCCAAACATCTACTCCCAAGGAGATGAGATATGTAGTGCCTCACTCTGGTTGACTAATCTTGATCTGACATTATCCTTGATACAGTGCCAGGGATCATATATTATTATTTGAGGACCTTAGGTCAAGGATATTGATATTTTCCATTATTACTATTTGTGGATGTGATAATAACTATTTTCGAGTTTGATGTTATGATGATAATAGTTGTGATGGATGTGTTTATGATTATGTCTAAATCATGTGATGGATTCATTATGTTTTCAGTTTACATTAGTGTTTTCTCATGCTTAACAATATGTTGATGATTATGTCATGGTGATGATTTAGCATACACGAGTATATTTGTGAGTATTATTGTGAATAATTTCTAGTGATGATTATCAAGTCTCACAAGAGACTACCCAGATGCATTGTATATGATAGGTTGGTGACATTTGGTTTGATTTGAATTGTATATTATTGCCTCAAAATTTAAAGCTCAATTTAAAATGTTGCTATGAATATTAATGGCATACTAGTTGGCTACAGGCACAAGGTAGTTGCTTGGCCGAACGACTCGCACATGAGTGATGGCGTTGTACAAATATATGTAACCATATAGGAGGGGTGGGATAGTGCCCTTGATTCTATCTGCTAGCACTCACACTATGACTTGGGCTAGAAGGGTTGGGATGCCTTCACCTTGAAGATCATAATCCCATGGGGGTAGGCCCTGAATGGGTCGCTCACGATGATTTTACTGGGGAACATGCATTGAGGCAGATTCCTTGATCCCCAACATCATCAGTATCATTATAGAGGGTGACATAGGAAAGGTTAGTAGTTTCTATTGTCGCACCTAGTTCTTCCACTTGTAGCCATTGGTTGCTTGAAGGGCAAGCAGCATGGCACCTTTAGAAATTCAAATGGAATTTCTTGAAGGGCATGTTCAACTTGGCACCCTTAGCATCAAGAGGAAATTGATTGGCATGGAACCATTGGAAATTCAAACGGAAATTATTAAAGGGCGCAACTAACTTGGCACCCGTGGCATCAAGAAGAAACTATTGAAATATATTTAAGATATGATAATCATATTAATTCACATAATGTGGTAAATGAGGTTTTAGAACCAAGTTATCTAAATCAAGAATAAACCTTGGGGTAAACGGAGAATAAGAAGAAATAAAAATATTGGACCACTTGAGAACTCTACCCTTTCCACATTTGGAAAATTATAGATATATAATGTGCACAAGTGATTTAATAATAAAAAGGGGGAAAATGGATGTAGAGTTAATTAGAAATATTAGTCCTAAAATATTCTAACCTCATCAAGAAAAGAGGTTGGTGAATGAAAATAAATAATAATAAATTTAAATTAAAGAAATTTAATTTCATGAGAGAACCTCCATGTGGCAAGAACCAGCACAAGGATCTCCATCTAAGAGTCAAATTGAGTTAAATGAGGGTGTAGTTGGGAGACCAAATCTAAGACTACCAGTTCACTTTAGTAATGAACTCAAATCAAGGAACATAAAAGGGGAATCAAGAGACAACTAGGAAAAGAAATAGGGAGTCATTTAGAATAGCCTTAGTGAGATGGTGACATGTGCGTGGGTGAATAATCAAACTTTTAGATTGATAAAAATAATTATTTATAAATGAAGTTCCAAGTGTCACCTATGAACCCTCCTATAAAGAAAGGGGCAAACTATGGGAGAGGGACCCTTTTTTCCTTATTATTAGTTGGATGAGATAATGTTATTGTGAGTGATTATGAAAGTATAGTGAGTTTGTTTAGGTAGAGGTCATTAGAGAGGTGGATCTTGAGCCAAGAGTGTTATTCTCTATCAGCTAGCATTCTTCCTCTATTGTACATCCCCATTGCAACTTGGGGGTCCATGGGGAAGAAGAGTACCTAAGGAGTCTGTTGGGAAGTCAACCGGTGAGTCATCAACATTCGATTGAGATGCTTCATTCTACACAAGAGAATGAAGACAACAACAAGGGACTGCAAGTAGAAGCAAGGAAAAGATCAAATCTCCACTCCTTGGTGAATGTTACCTTGTGTATTCATAAATTTTGTTAAATGTCATCAATGTATCTATGATGATCAGATTATAAAAATGAATGTTATGATGGTTGAATTGAGATTTGTGGCTATTATCGATGTATCTCAAATTTATGTGCTTTCAATGTTGACATATTTTTAAGTAATATGTGACTTCGTAAAGGATGTGATTAACAATAGACTAGTGTAAAATTGATTTCCTAATTGCTTATTTTTTAATGTCATAACTTAAATCACTTCACTTGGTATTTAGTTAAATATGATTTGGTTCCTATATCTAGAACTTGTTTCCTTTTTCTTGAGTATGAATTTATATATATATATATATATATATAATATATTATATATATATATATATATATAAAGAGAGAGAGAGAGAGAGAGAGTTAAAAAAAGGGCGTCATAGGGAAGGTCCCTACACTTGGTATCAGAGCACGGTTCACACACTCGACCTAGGCATGCCACTTGATTATCTCCATATATTGAAGTCCTTTCTGTGATATCTCTCACTCTTAGATACTTCCCAATTTTAATGTTTGGCTTCTATGGACGCAACATACCCCAGGTGATAGAAACATTTCTTGCATCATTGTAAACCTAGAATTCTCTTATTTTAATTTGTTGATTCACCTCCTTCTACCTTGAATTAATGTAATTAGCATTTTATATTGCTTGATTCATCAAAATTTGAATTCATTTTCACTCAAAAAAAAAAAATTTCTACGAAGGACAAATGAGCTTTTTCTCACAATAACCATTCCTTACTTTTGAAGTCGTTTGCACTTAAATGTCAAGATCTGACATGACTACATATTTACCATCCATAGATTCAAAACATTTAAAGTATGGAAAGTTAAGTCATTTGATCGTTGAAATCAAAAAATAAAAATGTATTAGACATGCTCAATTATTCTTTCCTTCTGAAGATTATCCAACAACGCATTCATGGTTGTTGTGTCCATATTCATACCATATTGCTCCAAACGAGAATGGTACCCTCCCACTTCTATGTTGTCTTATACATTGTTATCACCTTGCTGAAATTTCTCCATGAAATCAAGCCCCCAATTCCTTTATCCTCCTTATCATATTCTACATTTCTTTGAATTGGTTCATCTTTCCCAAAAAGTGCACCATTGTGTCGTAAGCCTTTGTTGTGTGCTTACAATCATTTTGTGAGTGATCCCACTCAAGGAATCCAAATGCAAAAGCCTAATAATTATTAAATATTTTAGATATCTTCTCTACCAGGTCCTCTGAAACCTTAACATGGCAATCCTCTATATTTTTGTGAGTGTTTTTTATCAGATCAATCTAAGCATTGAGAACTTTGCTAATATTTTCCATGTCTGTCTTGAGTATCCCATCGCTATAGCTTGTTTTGGACTCCAAATAATCTCATATAATATCCCAAGGAATATTTCCCCCACAAATCCTCCAAAAAAATGAAATATCATGCAAGAAACCAAAACCTATCACCAATATCAGTCTACCCAATTGGCTTTGCTAAAAATAGTTAAACAGAGGGCTCGACATGGGAATATCTAGATTTTGGACTTTACCTTATGCGATGAACAAGTAGGATAATTTAAAAGTAAGTAATTATGATCCCTTTCCCACACCATGATGAGGTCCTTGGCATATTCTACTTGCTTTCTGTAGGGTCAACCCAGTGATCACAAATAAATATGTGGGAACTGGTCTGGTTATGCATGCAAACATCAATTAATTTCAAGCCATATATCAAGAATATTGGTATGATTTCATATTTATACCAACTCAAGTAACACAAGAAAAAATTTACACCTTATCAACCCATAATTTTGAGAGCCCAACATGACAATCGTCACAGTACTCAATCATTTGAGTTATGACTCAAAAGCGTAGAACAAGTCTCTATCAGTAGCCAAAGACATGAATGCATATTTACAAAAAGGTGATCATAACATATAGATAATTTCATGTCCTTGGATGTAATTTGCACCACAAATTGATCCTATGAAACGGGAATTGTTTCACTTCACAAAGTTTTTAAGATCTTGCCAACCCTTGACCATGTGTGTGTGGGGGGGGGGGGGAGCGGGGGGATGTTACTCTACAAGTATCAAACTAGGAAAACTAGTTTTTCTTTTCAATTGGATGTTAGATTTGATGGGATTGTGTACATATGAAGTTGATTTATTTTTACATATGTTCTTGTTAGGAATTAATCCAGCACTGCATGAAATTAGAATGTTAAGGACATAATTCATTCTCATTGATAAGCTTCTCTCTCCTTAGCGCACATCATTTAACTATTAGAATAACACCAAAACATTGACTATTGGAATGATAAAATATCAGTGATTTGATGATATTAAAATATGTCATGGAAATTAATAAGAGAATCTTGGATGTATGTCTTATCAACAACAAAGGCCCAAACATTGTGGCAATTGTAACTTGGGGTTGGTCATTCAAAGTGTAATGCAAAGCCCTATCCTTATAACACAATCTTGGTATTACTTTGTAATTACCCTGAAGTGGAATGCACTTCAAGTATCAATCTCATCCCTAGGTTAAACTCGACTGACGATATGCTAATTCTAAGATAACAATAATTGACTTTTGGATGTGCGCATAGTAGTTGTGTTACCACTCCAATTCCCAGTCATAAACATAAATCTTTGTAAGATTTGAATTTACTTGTAAATTGATTGAGAATTCATTTCCATGTTGCCTTTCATATGTGTAAACACCCAACAAATGTTAGTTTCCTTGATTGTGGGTAAGTAGACTCTGAGTGGTACTTGGGTTGTCATTTAATCGACTTTTCTCTGACTCTGAGCCAGTTGGCAATAGAGGCCTCGTATCCTTCTTCTCGTGTCTCTTCTCATACATAACACACATTTATTCCTTCCGCTATTGTATTGTGCAACTCAAGAATACGTGTAGTGTGAATGTTAGAGAGAGCAATTGGAGAGTCCACGTGGATACCAAGATTATTGGGTCGTTAAAAGCTTTAACAACCTCCTCTATTGTTGGAAATAACCATCTATTTATTGACCTCATGTGACCAGGAAATGGCCCACACTTTCCCCATTGAAAGCATTCAAGTAAATAAAATTCAAGATAAAAAAATATTAAAAAAAAACATTGGAAGAGAAATGCTCTTTATTTTATTTGTTCCCTGAACCACAAATGTAGGGAATAATTTTTCCTTATAAATAAATTTTAATAAGAATCTAAATTAAAACATTGATTTCTTAATGTGAAATTAAACTCAATGACATAAAAAGAATATATAAACAAAAATATCCATTTCCTAGTTTAAAATTAACCTGAAAGGACAAATTTTATACAAGCATGAAATTGTTGTCATTTGTTGACGAAAATGAAGCCATTGTTACTCAACCTCATTTGACGAGGTTTGTTTTTACCAAATTCATCCTTTGCAACACCTGTGGGATTTTGCATTAATTACCTTGTGGTCATGCATATTTACATTATTGTTCTTATTTATCGATAATATACAACTTTTGATGGGCACATGTGTGCATTACAAGTTATACTTATTTGAAAATTGAGTTGTATTTAGATATGCATG
>APFE030708080.1:3518-20640 GCA_000404065.3 Pinus taeda
TTGTACATATCTTATCTGCATTTTTGGCAAAGGAAAGACCAGGGTTTTGCAGCACTATTTGGGATCCATGTGGCTTTACGTGTTGATGGTGTGTGTCTCTCAGTACTTGTAATTTGTGTATGTGCATCATTATCTCTATTGAATCTTATGTAGTTAAACAAATGAAGTGTTAAGGTAGAATCCATGAAATTGCTATGCTCTGCCTTTAAATTTGTTTAATCTTCTATGTTTTCTTCAATTTAAGGAGAATCCTTGAGACTCCCTTGCTCTCCTTAGCCCCTCACCAGTCTAATCTACCCATCTCACCTGCTTTAAGGCATCAAAACAATTCCCTATCTTTCCCCAAGTAGACCTATGCAAAAACTGTGCTCATCCCCGCACCCAAATTTGCCTTTCCCTTGAATTCAACAAAATCTTTAAAAATAAATTCTAAACTCTTTGTACTTCATACATAGCCTAAAATTAGTCATCAATTCGGTCATCTCAAGCCTCTTTGATTATCTTTTGCCGAGTTTGACCCGGAGAGAGCCCTCTCCTGTCCTCGTAGGGCTAGCTACGAGGCTGAGCGTGGTTTGATGTGGCCTTGAGTCTCACCTTACTTCAGCCTAAGGTAGATTTGAGCATTAACAAAATCCACCATATGGGTTTTGTTTCCAAGTGTCTCATTATGGATGAAAGTTAGTTGGATCCCTCCCAAGTCAAATGAAGAAGATATGAGCTTATGGTCAATTCCCTAGTCAAATGTAGGCTATTATACACATATAATGAAACAATAGTCGACCAACAACAAAAGCAATTGTGGCTTAGTGATGACTATATTCTCATGCATTTCATGTCATAACATCACAAAAATGAAATAGGGTCATTTCATGTCCTGGTCATTCTGTTAGAATTGAGAAATAGGGGATTATTTGCTTATGAGGTAACACCATACCTTTGATTATAATGGAAATGCTTCAAATGACTCTGAAAAATAGGGAGTTGGTTTTGGTTGCAATACAACCTCCCCACATCCTATATAAATGTTGTATAATGTAAAGAAAGGGATCAGTCATGATTTTTTGGGGGTCTATATGTTTGCGGAAATAGGGAGCCTATTGTGCCTTACCTTGCCCTCCCCTATTTTATGTAAACTTTGTGTAATGTAAAAGGAAGTGGATTGATGTTTGTGAGACTAATAGATTGGTCAATGAAATAGTTTTGTTTTGTTTTGTTTTGTTTTGTTTTTTTTTTTTTTTTTTAAATATCAAAGTTGGCGAATCGATTTTATGTGATAGTTGTATAGTAGTGCATGTTTTAGCTCAAGGACAAAGCTTATGTAGGTCCATACTAAGTTTGTGCAAACCCTCTTCATGTTTGTAATGTGAACTTTTATATTTCATTTTAATATAAGAGATGTTATTATGATATTTATAATGGATTAGATTAATAGTGTTATATCTTTCATTGTATTTCTAGTTAAGAAGCCCCCCCCCCCATCTGGTTTACATTGCAACTATTTCCTTTCTTAGTTAAATTAATTATATTAGATAGATTTATACCTCTATTTTTTCTTCATAGATTATTATTTCCAGTCCTCTCATTTAAGTTCTTGAATTATTCACATGCCTTTAAACTACAAGTGTGGATTTCCCTACAAAATTTAGGCTTTGAAAGTTTAAGAATGAAAGTGCTTCTGAAGGAATCACATAATCATTTGGTGCCTCTAATGCCAAACAAAGGTTGTTATTTAGTGTCAATATGAATTTTAATGTAGTCCCATTTATTGATTTAGTTATTGGGATAAAGTTGGTGATTAATTAAGGTGATGTATTCTTATGTGGATGCTTAAGTAAAATTATGTTAGGTCCCTATAATATTAGTGATTCCCCCATTAATATTGTAATTGTATCCCTTATTAATATTGTTGTGCCTCTATTGTCCCCATATTATTATTACTGTGCCCCATAGAATCCCTCTATTGTTATTTTTGTGCCTTTATATTATTATTGTTAGGTCGGCTTGGTTATATTGTGACCCCTTAGACTCCTATATAATAGAAAGGAGGTTTTGTCATTCGAATCATCCAAGAATTGTTCTTTTGTGTAATGTAAAGGAGGTTTCCCCCTCGAAGATGCTGAATTCTAAGATGTTCAACTATCTTTTCTATCTTTTTGTGAGCTGGTTTCATAACATTTGGTATCAGAGCTTTGGATTCTAGGGTTTCATTGCTCCAAATAGGTCATCGTGGCATTTTCGTTATAACTTTTTTTTTCTGCGACGTTTCATAAGTGAAAAAAAAACCCATTTGAGACGAAATCGCACTAAACCTCTCGTCCGAATTTCAAAGCTTTTCATACTCGATAGCTATAGCCACTTTTTATCTGACTAACAATATAATATACATTACTTATTTTGCATCTTATGGCTAAAACCTATTCAATGTTCAAACTTGTGTCAGGTAGGGGATCCCAACACTGATCAAAAATGTTGAAAAAGGCCAAAATATATGGACACATCTCGCACTGTTTATAAAATTGACAACCAACATCCTAGTTCAGATGTTGAGGCTGAAACAGATGCACTACTTGCAGCTGCATCCCTTGTATTTTGAAAATCTGATCCTTCATATTCCAAACGAATTATTCATACTACCACGAAGATAAGTACTAAAATGGTTACCTCTTTTAAGTTTCCATAGTATGCATTCATTATAAATCCCCACAACTGGCCTTGTTGCCTTGGGATTCTCAGGTATTTTATATTGTTGATAAGCACAGAGGAGATTATAGTGACTCACTTAGATCTAGAGTTTTTCCATTCTATTTCTCATACTCTGGATATGAGGTATTGTTAAATATAATGTCAAATTTTGAGTTGATTCTTAGCCTACCAGATGAGGTTGAAGATTTATGATTGACTTGCTTTTCGGATCATCTCGAGATGAACTACTCTCGGGAGCTACTTGGCTGCATAAGGAAACACGCAACCCAACTTATCTAAATTACATTCAATCAAAAGGCCAGTCATTAGGAGCTAATGAATCAAACAATATATTTGGGTGGGACAATCTATATATATGTATCTATATATATATATATATATATATAATATATATATATATATATATAATATATATATATATATATATATATATATATATATATATATATATATATATATATATCTTGAAGTCTACCATATGGGTTTTGTTGCCAGGTGGCTCAATATGGATCAAAGTTAGTTGGATACCTCCCAAGTCCCTCGTTAAATGTAGGTTATACTACACATACAATGAAGCAATAATCATCCAACAACAAAAGAAAATTTGGCTTAATGATGACTATATTCTCATGCATTTCATGTCATGAGAACATCACACAAATGAAATTTGTGTTCTATTTATTGGTCAGGGTCGTTCTGTTAGAATTGAGAAGTAGGGGATTGTTTGCTTATGAGGTAACAACATATCTTTGTTTATAATGGAAATTCTTCAAAAGACTTTGCAAAATAGGGAGTTGGTTTTGGTTGCAATACAAGCTCCCCACATCCTATATAAATGTTGTATAATGTAAAGAAAGGGACCAATCATGATTTTTTGGGAGTCTGTATGTTTGTGAAAATAGGGAACATGTCGTGGCTTACCATGCCCTCCCCTATTTTATGTAAACTTTGTGTAATGGAAAAGGAAGTGGATTAAAGTTGATGATTAATTAAGATGGTGTATTCTTATGTGGATGCTTAAGTAAAATTAATAGGACTAATTTTGATGTGGAGTAAAACTTATAATAAATTCACTATTATGGTAATTGGGCTCTTACATAATTGATTATACCTTTGATTATACCTTTACATTTTATTTATGTTCATAAGAAAAAACTTCGTGTTCATGTTGCATTTTCAAAAATGTGGTTCTTGAACTATAAGGTTCTTATGCAAGACATCCAAGCCATCAATTTGGTGTGATTTCGTGGGTTTTTCATACAAAGATGAAAAACAAAATTTTGTATAGGGGTTCTCTACATCGAGCTTGTGTACTTAAATAAACCCACTTCCTAAAAAAATGCATGACCATGTATTAGACTAAAGAGGAGTGAAAGTAGTATAACACCAAGGCCTTAGATCCAAGGCTATCTTATTGCAATAGAATATCCCTATGTATGGATGTTAGTGCACTTGTTTTCCTATTTTGATATTATAATTTTTATTTGCGGAGTTCGAAATAAAAATGGGTATTAAAAATTCTATGAAAAAAATGACACCTAGGAAATCTAGTAAAATGAAGTGTTTTAAAAACTATAAATATGTATTGGAAGGGGGTTCAACAAAAGGATATTGGGAGAGAATTTTTCAATATCTAGTATAATTAGGGGTATTTTTTAACATCCCACAAATGAATGTGCTATGTCACAAGTTTGATGAGTGAAGATGATGCCCATGGAACATTTTTAAAATTGATTGGAATCTCACATCTAATAATGGTATAGCCTCCTTTCTTCATATTTATTTGTAGTTACCCTTTTCTATTTTCCATAAGATTCCCTTGGTTAAAAAACCACTCTAGATTGTCCCTTTTTACTTTCTCGATGTTATAATCCCAAATTTCTACTAAAAATCCCATTTTATATGGCTTTGTGAATATTGTTTAAAGCAATGTTTTTGACCTTAGGACTCTACCCATACCTTCTACTTCTAATTTAATTGCCATAAGTTTTTTAAAACTTTATTTTTAATTTAGTTTTTAGTACATATATCAATATAACGCTAGAATCCATATAACCTAACTTTCACTTAACTTGGATCCAATCTAGGTTCACTATATGGGCCTTTCCAAAATATTATTAATGGAGTGTGGAAATGCAAGAACTAGTGGAATGTTAAAGTGTAGTGAAATTATATTTTCATAATTATAATTACACCTTTGTTAATAGAGAGGAAAAAATTTAGTAGCATTGCAATTTAGTACATAATAAATATCACCATTATTGATCAAAAAATTTACTGATTTTTTTTTTTTTGTAATATTACTCTTTAGTACGTAATATATTTATTTAGATAAATATGAAACAAGTAAAAATATCAACTTCTCATGAAACATAAATCAATATTTTACAATAAAATAAACTAAAATTGCAAGCTAGTTGGATGTGTAGCTATATAAAATTTACACTCTTTTTATAGCTAACACATATCATCAATTGCACTGCAAAACTAGTCTAAAGAACATTTGAGGGTATCTCAAATGTTCTTATATGTTAGTACAAAGAGTGAATTCTTGGTTTGAGATTGAAGAGTGTCACTATGTAATATTATAGTTTAACTATCTTGAATAAAATAAGCATTTTATTTATGTAGTTAATAAAAATGGCTAAGGTCAATGGAGCACTAACACCTAAAGGGGCTATGATATCATAAAAAGGGAAATATTAAGGGGTGTAGGGGAAATTGAATCTGAAAGAAAAATCATATACCTTATATTATATTGAAACTTTAATTATTCAAAACTTAGTTTACAAAGTTAAAAGAGGTTAGAAGTGGAGGAAATAAAACCCTTAATCTATGCCATCACTTTCAAAAATTAGCAAATGTTCTTTGCTACATTCTTGGAACAAGGAATAAGTTGGGTGGAAATTCTCTAGTTGGCATTCATGCATGGGAAATTTGAATGAAGGGGGGAATTATGTTAGACAAAAAGAAGAATCTTTAGAGAGATGGAACAATGGAAAAAGAGAACTATTATATTATAGAGCAAAACAAGTCATAATAATGAGCTTTTAAACCTTGTAAAAGAGCTAAGGAACCAAAGAAATTATGCATAAGTTTTAAAGTATTAGTTTGGACTTTTCTATGCCCACATTGAAAAGCATTGGAGGAATTTCTAATGCATTATGTAAAAAATAAGGAACTACTCCTTTGTGTTGTGTGTAATAGGTAATGTGGATGCATAAGGGCTGCTATATTCTCAAGAAAACTTGGTAGCGAAAAATTCTTCGTTTAGACCTATTTAGTAAGAATTTAGAATCATGCTCTTCCTAGTTTTCCTGGTGGTATCATGCCCCGGCTAAAGGGTGACATCAACAGGGGAACGGGCAACGTCCACAACGGACTACCTATGGTTAGGTAGAAATTTCTCAGTCTTAGCTAGTTTGCCTGCTCTCTATTATTTGAACATATTAGTTTATCTTATTTTCTCTACAATTATGATTTATGTATACAAATACATTTGTTACAAAGTTTAAATTGATGGTGAAGATAGCAAGAAATGTTTTAGTTATGTAATTTGGAAGTTTCTTGTATTTTCTTGTGTAAAATTTATATTCTTCCTTCTCTTTAATTCAGTGGCTACGGTCCCTGGATTATTTGAGATGTGAAATTTATCACATTGTGTTGGATATAATGCATTTGGATGCCTCTATATTCCCTGTCAGTGATCTAATAATGATTTGTTAGGGTCTAAATCTACCTCAGGCTGAGAAAGGCAGGTCTAGGGTAACATCAAACCACTCTTAACCTGGTAGCTAGCCCTACCAGGTCGGGAGAGAGCTCTCTCCTTGTCAATCTCAGGAAAATATAGAAAATGAGGCTTTAGATGACTGATGTAAAGACTAATTTTAGGCTAGGTATATTCTCAAAGGAGTTTGATTGAGTTTTATGTTGGTTTGCTAGATCAAAAGTGAAAGGCAGTTTTGGGTCCGGGGAATGGACTCAGTCTTGCAGAGGTTTCTGTGGGGCGAGGTAGGAAAATGCTTTAGTATTTTGAAATAAGTGAAATGGAAAGTTTTAAGACTGGTGAGGAGTTGAAGAGGGCATGAAAGTACCAAGAATCCTCTTCAAACAGTTGAAAACATGTAAAACCAAATAAACCCTAAGGTAGAGCACTGCAACATCAATGAATTCCAGCTTTATACTTGATTAATTTCGTTAAGCTGAAAAGAGAAAGATAATTGCACACATAAACACATGATAACATGAATCATAGAAGAAAAAAAAATACCACATCACCTTGCCACAATAATCCCACAAAATGCTGCAAACCCTGGTTTATTTCCTTGCTAAACTGCAGAGATGAATGTACAATAATGCTCAAAGCATTCACAAGGGTCCAACCTTTACAAATGACTGAAAAAACACATGATATAGACCTCCAAACTACTTGTGCTATCCATCAGGGGTCGAATCCATGAGAAGAGGCGTGGTTTCAACCATATCTAAACTAGGAACACAAAAGTAGGTAGTGGAACAGCTTGCCTCTAAAACCTAGGAAACTGATTCATTCAACTCCTAACCACCTACAACTGATGTATCTACCTTATCAAGTCAATTTTTATCATTTTTACATCATAGTACATAAATTTACATCATGTCACATCATGAATTTTACCATAAGAGATAAAAATTCAAACTAGAAGAAAACTAGGCGAAAAACAAAGTTTTTGAGCAAAATTGGCACTTTTTCCTCCTGTGTGTAGCACGTTTTCCCAGCTGAATGGGGAGGCCTTCCCCTTCACCAAATTTGCTCTAAGTTGGCTTGTTGGAAATTTTTCTCTATCTACTTTCTAGCACAAGTGGAATTTTTTAATTTTGTGCCCATTTTCCCCTCCAAAAATCAGTTCTCCCAACGCTGCTTCCTGTGTGGCCAAAAAGTGGTAGAGAGGGTATTTTTGAGGTGTTTTTGGCCCTTTTAGTGCCCCAAACTTGTCAAAATTTCCTATTAATTTCTGGGCATGCATAAATTTTCATGAGGAATCCAAAAATTCAAATTTTTCCTCCAAAGGAGGTCCCTATCAAAAGCGACCGCCAGGTGGCGCTACGCACCTGCCAAAACAACCTGTTTTTTTCCTTGAAAAAATCAAAATTGCCAAAAAGTTTGCTAAATTTCTTGAAATTTGGCATGCGTGATCTGCATCAAGTACTATGCTAGACCAATGAAGCTTCATCCAAGATCTTGAGCTTATCTTGCTCTTTCTTGCTCCTCAAAGTCTTCCTCAACTTGGCTTTTAGGCACCTTATCCTAGTTTTGCAAATTTTGTTTCGTGCCAAATAGTGATAAGACATGTGCTGCAACATATCTTTCTCCTTATTGTCTTTCTCAAGCAGCTTCTCCAACTGCATATTCACCCTCTCTAGCCGCGATTCTCGGTCAGCATCAATCTCTTGCTCAAGGGGTGTCAATTTGACTTTCTTTCTTTTTGTTGCTTGCTTGTTTTCTCTTATGGTTTGCAACTCCATGATTTCCTATTATTCTCCAACTACTTGTTCCATTTCTCAAGGTAATTAATGATCCACCTAGCCCTTTCAAGGTTAAGAGATAAGTCATGGATGTTAGCTTCTTGTTCTTTGATGATCTCCTTGAGTTTTGAGCTTTGGGAGCCCAAATCAGTATCCTCATCCTGAATCAAAATAAAATATCTCTCCTGACCTTCAGAAGGTCCTTCCTCATGCAATGGTTGCTTCCCTTTATCCTGTACCTGCTCTGCTGAAGAAGAAGGCAAAGCCCCTTTCAGCCCGGGTGAAGATAACATTTGCCCGTTGTCTGGTGAATGAAACAAGACCCCTTCCACCCCAGGTGGAGATAGTACTCGTTTGGTAGCTGCAAATAATCTCCATGTGCCATTTTCATAAGTGAAAAATACTGGCACACCTGTAGCTTGAGTCTCATGAATCTCTGGTTGATTTGAAGGCCCTCCTTCCTCTTGAAACGCTAATGATGTCACTTGAGGACCTTTGAAAACCTCATGTGAAATGAAAGTATCCCATGAAACATTCAACAAACTCAGCTGATGCAACATAACAATCTTTATCAATGAAAAATGATAAATGCTATTGAACTGTTGATAAAGAGGTTTTCTTTGTACTAGTGTAGCCATTTTCTCAATGTTTCTGCATATGAAATAGAGGAGGTTCATCATCCTCACTCTAGTGAAATGCATCAATAATCTAACATGATAAATGTACAAGCGAGAAAATCTCCCTTCACGGGTGAAGTATTTGATAATAAGCTTCATGAATGGAGCATAAGTGTCCTATAAGTATCTGAAAGGAAAGACCCTATTGATCTGATTTTGATAACTATCCTTGACATAAGGCTCATAATGCTCTTTGCCCACAAGCTGTCATTTGTTCCACTGTTCACCTACATTTGGAATACATGTTTCTTCAGCTATAGTTTTAGGTGTTAAAGTGAAGGAAACACCTGCCAAGTTCACCTATCCATTATGAAGATGAAGGACAAATAGTCTAGCAAGTTCATGGTGGTATTTCACCCTCTCCACCATCTCACAAAACTAGGAGTAAGGCTGATGTTTGAAACATGTTACTGCAAGGGGACAAGCCAATAACTCTGTGAGTGTAGTGGCCTCCTCCCGGATGTGTTTTCCTCCCTTATGTGGTTTTCTTCATGCATGAATCTTTTGGAAGGAATCACTCAAAGTGTCCTTATCCCTTTCATAAGCTGAATCTGTTTCTATATTTGCCACTGTATGGTGCAAAACGATGAGTATGAAGAGATTTATTTCGAGAATAGGTGACTATTGTTTTCTTCTTTGGGATTTGATGAATGGGACTGATGAGTGGAAGGTTTTGATGCTTGTTGTAGGGTTATTAGGGAGTGATAGGGTTTTGCGAATGAAGATTAGGGTTTGGGAAATAGTGGGAATTAGGTGTTAGGGTTTTAGGGTTTAGGAAAAAGGGAGTAAGATGAGTGTAAATGAGAGAGGGAAAGGGGAATAAAATAAGGGAAATCTAGTAGAGAGGGATGGGATATGGGAGAATTATGTAGGGGAGTAAAAACATCAAGTATGGCAAAATTACAAAACCCTAGGCAGTTTTGTAATGCAACTATGAAGAAAATTAGGGTTTGATTTTTCACCTATCAAAACACTATCAATGATGATAAAATGTCTTGCTATGGAAAATAGGAGGCTTTGCTTACTTGGAGGAATGATGTTGCAAAATTTTGGAGCTTTTAGAAGGTCGTTTGAATGAATTTGTGGCCTGGCAGACTAGTGCACCGCGGCAACACCCAGGTGCGCTGCGCCAAGAGGAATTTCAAAACTTTGCTGTGATTTCCCTCTTTTCGCCTCAAATCACGATTTTCTCCTTGTTCTCTCACTTTAGCACAAAAAATGATGTCTTTAAAACAAAGATCACTTCATATACTTTTGATTTTAATTTTTCATTTAGAAAACCCACTTTCTAAAGTTTTCCTTTTCACTTTGTTCTTTAAAAACTTTGTTTTGCAGTTTAGCTCTTTTTTTTTCATTTGATGGACTAATGCTTGGATTTTCTTGTCTCTTTTGCAGGAGCTGAAGAGCAAGAGTTTGGCAAGGTGACCTAGGGTTGCATTTCTGAACTTATTACATATAGGAAAATTAAAAATTACATGAAATTTTTATATATAGGACATAAAAACTCTGTTTTTCCTCAAAACATGGTTTTTGAGGAAAAATCAATTACTAAGTATATCATTATTGAAATTTTGATGTTTAGACCTTATTAGACCTCCTCATGTGCCTGCTGACCATTATTGAGCTTTTACATGAATATGGTGGCAAACCATAGACCTAATGAAACCTAAAACCCTATAAATGTCTTTTGCAAATGTAATGACAAAAAATGACTGTAAATGACCTGAACTTGTAAAAATAGTCTAGCAGGTAAAGACCATGAGGTAAATTCGATAATGAGCCACTACCATCAGATGATCCATGATCCTAATGGAGTGCAGCTGATCAGATGAGACACCTAGAATGCATGCAAAAAGAGAATTTTGATCTCTAGTAGAGGGATGAAGATACCGACACTAACATTGGCTCCAATGGGGATGGTAGCTCCTGGGAGGTGCCAAGAACTATAGATCTCTAGAAAGAAGACAATGCCTTTTCCATTGGGCTAAATGGATTCAATAACTTCAATTTGAAATGCATGACTGAAAACTGATGACTTGACGACACAAACTGACTTGACTCAATACTAAAACACAACTGACAAACTGGAAAATATGCTCAAAATAGAGCTTATTCAATAAAACCTACTCTAATTGTTCCATTCATCACCAGATCAAGTGAAATGAAACAACCAATGCAACCAAGTAATCATTTTGGTTGTTGTTTGCATTCTCCACAAGTGCTTTCTTATCAACAAGAGAGAACTACTGAAAGGCAACTCCCATGAAAACTTGTAAACAGATTCGTTGAATGATATGGATTCTCTATTTGACTCCAAAAACACTGCATAAGGATCTTGAAATTCATGCATAGTGGGACTTAGCTCATCCAATGGATTACTCTTCTTCTCCTCGTACCATGAATGCAAACTTTCATCTGAGCTTTGTGACGAGACTCCTGCTGAAAATGACAAAGAAACCGACTACCGGATCAAGTTTGTATCAATACACATTTCAAGCTCACAAGTAGCTAATGGAGAAGGACTTTGACTACAGAAATCATCTAACACATCAACTACTGGATCGTGAAAAACTTGAAAATACTGTTGCAACCCATTTTCTATTGGTTCTAATGAGATTGCATGATTTTCTACAGGCTACTCATTTGAAGATATACTATGCAAATTTCCCTTCAAAAACTGAAATGATTCAGAACAAAATGGTACCGAATCATCTTGCATCATTTTATCATATGGTCCAACTTCCAAATCTTCATTTTCAACTTGACAATCAATAGCATTCACGGGGCTGCAAATCTGGATATGAAAAGGCTTGAACAAGGTTTTCATTGCCATCAAGATGGTTCAGATCAAAACTTATCGACGATTGATTTCTGATTGCATGAATGTTGTCTCTAATGAACTGAAACGAAGCAAAACAAAAAGGCAAAGATCCTTCACTTACTTCAAAATTTGTTGCACTTTCCTCCTCACTTCCATAGCTGATATATATCGGCTGATCACTGTATTCAAGCTGAAAGTGAACTTCCTCCTCCCACAAACTATCTGCTGGTTTGTCTGCAAGACTAGCTTCTGTTTGGAGAGCATAATCATCATCATACTGATCCAACTGAGGCAAATCGTCAATATAAAACACATCATCAAGCATGCAATTCATATCAATAGATCTCTATTCTCCAAGATGATCTATAAAACAATCATTATCAGGTCTACGACAACTCGGATAAGAAATAAGATGTTTTGGATCAACAACTTGTTCTTCTTCAATCAGCGATCCATGATCGTGAACATCATAGTCATTCCTTGTAGTGATCTTATGCATCATCTCTTCTACTGCACTTACCAAAATGTCGAGCTTTACCTCTAAAGATGTCAATTCCTCTAGATCTATGTTCTTCCTCTCTTCTTCCTTCAACTTTGCCCTTCTGGTCAACAAATTAGCCCCCACATCTATTGCATTGTTTTGCATCTCTTCAAGTGTTGCAAGATTCCTTTCTCTTAGCTAAAACTCCATTTATGGATCAAAGGCTTCCAAGTAGTGCAAGAGAGTAGATCCAGGAGGAGGCCCTATATTAATCGGCATCGAGAAATGGACTTGGTTAAATCTGGTAGAAAATTGTTGTATTGTCTCCTCTGGCTATCTTTTCAGCTAGTTATACTCTTCTATAATCAATAAAGGGTTCTTTCTAACCACCCACTTGTCGAGGAAAACTTTGACGAACTGCTAGAAATCTGAGATGCTCGCATTAGGCAGGGTTTTGAACCAACTCTTGACTTTGCCTTGCAAAGAAAGAGCAAAAGGCCTAATACTGACATCTTCTTCATCAACTTCAAAAAGGTTGAGAAAAGACTCAAAATTCAATACATGTCTCACAGCAGTGATGTTGTCGCGCTCACCATCAAATCTTGGTAGATATAGGTCATGATTTATAGGGAAAGCATGGGATATAGGAGGTAAAATCAGAGGCTTGTATCGATCTGGAATTTTACAAGGTAGTGGGGTATGTACAAAAGCTATAGAATCAATCTTTGTCTCTTGAGGCTCATCAATTTGAAGACAATCATCATAAGATTTAGAAGAAGGGTCTTGATCAAGCTCAAAGGCATGCACATATTTGGTATTCGCAATATTCAAAGGGAAGGAATCAAATGCAGGCCAAGGATCTTTTCTCAAATATAATGTACTTTGCAAAGCCTTCTTGACATTCTCAGGAAAAGAGAAGAAATAATTTATAACAAAGAACATAATGTCTTAGATGAAATTCCAACTTGAAGACATGATCTATTGTTGGACACCTAATCCTAATGGGTTAGTGTGGAAGCCGAATGGACAAAGCAGTCCAAGGGACCTTGGGATGTGAATCCCAACGGTCACCAAATGTATTATAAATGTATATCAAATTGTTAATAAAATCGTAATGCATGCTTTATCTTTCTTATTGTTTTCGCTCACCATGTGTGTTTAACATGGTATCAGAGCAATGATGAGTGGCCTGTTTTCCCTGAACAACTAGTCTGAGTTTCCTTGAATAGTGCTGACTAGAGCTGGCCTAGTCTTCTGTAACGCTGTCATGCTGCTACTTGCACGTTTCTCTTCTGAAGCGCTGCCATACTGCTACCTGCGCCCTGCTCTTCTGAAGCGCTACTGTCCAGCGCTGCCCTTACTGTTCTGACATAACGCCTCTGTCCTGATTATTGCACCTGCGCCTCCATTGCATGAATTCCACCATGAGTTCCATGAGGACGCGATCATTTACCCATCTACAGTACCAGCGGTTACTGATCCGCAAAAGTTGGCGTAACCGTTGTTGTGCCCCTGTATTTTGATTTTCCTCTCCAGCATCTCGACCAGATGATCCATGTCTACGCCGTCCACTAAATTTCTTCTTGCTTACAATTGTGGACAAGCTGTTCCGCATAGCTTCCAAGCGTTTCTGATTACGCTGACATTTACCAGCAGCAGCAAATGCGCAAATTGGAAAATCAACAGCATCATGGATCGAAGATTTTGTAGCTGTTCCGCATAGCTTCCAAGCGTTTCTGATTACGCTGACATTTACCAGCAGCAGCAAATGCACAAATTGGCAAATCAGCAGCATCATGGATCGAAGATTTTGTAGCTATTCCGCATAGCTTCCAAGCGTTTCTGATTACGCTGACATTTACCAGCAGCAACAAATGCGCAAATTGGCAAATCAACAGCATCATGGATCGAAGATTTTGTTTGCAATTCCTTGAAGTTGAGGAGACATCCTAAGAGCCAGAAGTCCAGGCCTGTCCCAGAGGAGAAAAAAAAGGGCTTACTCAAGCCTGAAAGCTCTCATGTATGCCATGCTATTGAGGTGTCATTGCCCACTGTCACTCCATTATGTACAGAAGCTAATTTAGGTTCCACTTTAGAGCCCAAGTGAGATCTCGGCGACAAAGAAAATGTACTTTCAGGATGAGACACCTTCACATGATCATATCTACACCGACTTCCATAAGAGCAAATTCCTCGCTGGTAGAATGTACACACATTGTTTTCTTGATCTTTCCAGTCATGTGAGAATGCACAAGCCTCGCCCTTCAAGCATGCTCCGTGCATAAAGTATTTACATAGAACCCTGTTCGACATTGTTTCCTTTGTTTGCACTGGCTGATAGAAAGAATAAACGAGCGCACAAATTTGGGACTCTCCTCGATGCAAGGAATCTCAGCTGAGAATTTGTAATTGACAAGTATATGTTCTATTTGGGTATTTACCCATAGCAATTCTATAGGCATAAGTGTATTTTTCAGAAACAGTTCGCGTTTCTTCGGGAATTGGGAGCGGGAAGCCGCTTCAACAGACCTTTGGTTTGTTGGCTTCCACAATACCTCCAATATCCATAGTCGGTGCCTATAGTTTGCCTGCAATACAACAATTGTGTTTTGCTATTTTCGAGATGCCACTAATTTCTATTGGGCAAAGATTTGGTTTTGCAGCGTGCGGAGGTGAGAATTGTGTTCAGATCTGGAGGACAGGGTGTTTCCGGCCCTTGCCCTTTCAGAGGTGAAAATTTGGATTCATGTGTGGACGATTGTCTAGGTACAAACCTGGCCCCTTAGCCAGATGCATACAAACAAACAAATGGACAAATCGACCAGACTGTCACCCGAAACCGACTTATGCAAAAAAGATGGAGAGAAGCATTTTCAATTATTTCAGCATTGTCCTCATCCCAGGATCTTCTAACACTGGCAGTTCCATTTTCAAATTGAGGCGGCGCCTTTGAATGCATTTTAGGAGACAGTGTGTGGAAATATGAATCTGCCACTGACAACACTCTCGTGGCTTGTTTGTTCACTGGAAAGTGCGTAGTGCATTGAATTCGTATGTTGCGTTAAATTATCTCTGCGAATTGGGGTGCGTGTTGGTCTTTTTAAAAGTATTAAACATGAGTTTGGAATGCAACATTGGCGTTGAGTTCATTTCTTCAAAACCAAGAACGCTGAAAAATCACGTGCTCTGTTGAAGTTTTTAATCAAAAGATTTTTTCATATGAGCATTTGGCATATGTTTGTGTGATCCGTAGAGAAGTGATCAGCATTATGAAGTGAATTTGAAGCATTTTTGAAGACATTTTTGGAAGTCATTCTTGGAGCAGTTTCTTGTAGAGATTTTGGAGCAGTTTCTTGTAGAGATTTTGCATGATTTCCATAGCAGTCAGATGCTCTGAAGTTTGAAGTTGAGGACAGTACTCATCTTCACATTTATATATTTTTTGCATTGGCATATCCCAGCTTAAGAGTGATGTTATGCTCCAGTTCATTCTTGAAACGAAATGTGGACTGTTGATTTACCATGTGCCAAATTGTACCAATGTTTATTGTAGCTTGACGAGAAATGTTTATTGTAGTTTAACTTGGTAACATCCAGCTTACTCAGGTCCTCCTCCATCAACCATTTTCGCGACATTATTGCCACTTGACAAGCCCTTACAAGATCTTGTAGTAAGAGTACAATATTATTTTTCTGTTGTTGTTGCCTTAGTTACGTTTTTTAAGTGACATTGAAGAAAAATGGCCAGACTTGAAGATGCATTAAAGTTATTGAATATCCTAATTCATTCGACTATTGATGAGATGGTAAAAGTTAACAAAGAAACTCTCTTTGACATCCAAACCTCTCTGCAAACTGCACATGAGAATATTGAGTATTTGTAGCTTGAGACAAAGTTGCAGCAAGAAGAACTACAGCAATGGAGTCATCTTTCTGAACCTGTTTCTGTTCAGAAGATTGAAACAGACTCTCATAAACAACAAGTCAATAATGTTCCTGTTCATTCAAATAAAGCAGCAGTTGTACATGTAGATGCAGAAACTCAGTCTGCACTTCCCAAGCCCATCATCAGAGCTTGGGAACAGCTTGTCCACAACAAGCACAAAACTGGTCTTGGATATGACAAGGACTTGTCCTTTCATATTCCAGACTACTCAAAACCCATTCAGTTTCAGAGTGCTTGATTCATTTATGACAGTTCACCTGCTCCTCATGACAGGTTAGCTTCAGTTGTTCCAGACTCTGATCCTCTTCCACAGCAGCAACAACAACAACAGATCGTGAAATGCCAACACTGTGATCGAGTTGGCCATATGAAAGATCAATGTTTTGATCTTCATCCATGTAAGCACAACCATAAAACTAGCCATTCTTCAAACAGATGCTTCAGAAACAAACACCCTGCAAGAACAAAGATTCATCTAGGATGGATCGCTTCTTGGCAATGGGCATCAACAGCCAAGAAGATATTTCAAACACATGTCAGAACTTGTTCCCGAATATTGAACAGTCTTGCAGTTGAGTTTTCTCCATCTTCTCACCTTGTATCTGACAGGGGGGGAAATGATGGTCATCTACAAGCTTCAAAGCCACATCAAGCGAGCCTGAGCCACAACCTGCCACACCAGTTTTAGAGTTGTAGCCAGAGACAAATATGCCTGAACATGCCTTCAGTTGGCGATCTGGGACACTTCCTCTAGCAGAAGACTTCAGCTTCTTGCCAATTTTGGAAGAGTTCCGGAGAA
The DNA here is from genome assembly GCA_000404065.3 of Pinus taeda. Classification (NCBI taxonomy): domain Eukaryota; kingdom Viridiplantae; phylum Streptophyta; class Pinopsida; order Pinales; family Pinaceae; genus Pinus; species Pinus taeda. The sequence continues at coordinate 20,451 of APFE030708080.1, forward strand.
CAAAATTGAGAACATGTCCTCTAGCAGAAGACTCCAGCTTCTTGCCAGCTTTGGAAGAGTTCCAGGAATTGCATAAGCATTCTAGAGTTGTTGGTCATCCTTAAACCATCACAGATTGAGACTTCCCTTTTACAGGTTGAAGTTTTACCTTTTATGCGGGGTGAGACCTCCCTTTTATGGTTGAAGGTTT
>APFE030708082.1:3169-21919 GCA_000404065.3 Pinus taeda
TTATTTTCTTCAATATTTGATAGCTGATCATCAATCTCTGCTGCTGACTTGAAGTACTGTGATCTATCACCTGAATGGGTTGCCATCAAGGACAACACTTTAGCCATAATGCCAACAATAGGCCTTTAGCTCTGATACCAGTTGTTAGAGAATTATATATTACAGAGCAATGGAAAACATAAAATATTGCAGAAATATAAACACAGAAAATGCATAAAACAAGAGAGACACAGATATATGTGGTTCACCCAGTTTGGGCTACGTCCAGAGAGAAACAGCCAGTCCTTCTTTTGTATTATCCAGCAAACTGAAGAGATACAACCTATGGCAGATCTGTTGTAATTCCCTCTTTGCTCTCAATCTCCTCTCTCTTCCTTAATCAGAATACAGATATACATAGACATAATACAATTCCCTAATATATACCGAGGGGGTTGCCTTCTAGGAAAAAAACCCTAAATTAAACATATCTTCTACTGTCAGATCTCCACCTAATGAACGGCCCAGATTGACTATGAAATTACAACATTTTACAAGGAAATTATACATCTACTCCTAGCTTCGGGGGCACTATTCGCAATCCCCACGCTAGGGGGGGGATCCCAAAGGTCGTAATCGCCCCCTGCCCATGGACCCCCCCTGCAGCGAATATTTTACTGTCGGTGTTGCTGCCCCATTACGAACTGGGGTCCAATGCGGCGATACCTTTGAATAAAGAAGATAATCAAACTCCACACCCAACATGACCTTAAAAAAAATGTAATAAACTTCATATTGTTTTGGCTTCATGGATCTAACTCACATATTCCCTCCTTGGATTCCTTAATGACAATGCTTCTTCCTTAGTCATCCCTTTTTACATCAATGTCACTCATTTTCAATAATGATGAAATTATTTCCAACAAGTCCCCCTTCACCATTTATGACAACACCACCATACATTGATAGCCATTAATGGCAATGGGTCAAACTCCCCCATATCGGTTGTGAATATTATTCTTGCTTCAACTTTTTCTTTTCAGTGCTTGCATTCCCTCCCCCTTTGACATCAATGGAAAAGGGATATGGTTTCGTACCCATTAGAGAAATTTTTAGGTTTAAAATGAGTCTCCTAAGGAATATTTTAAAATAATAGTGGAAATAATAAAATAAGATTAGATTACATCATCACATTTTACAGGAAAAATTTAATAATCTACTTTTTCAACTCATATTTTTGGAGTTCAAAAGTAAATAGGTTAAATAATAATAATAATAATAAATTTACTTTTTCAACTTGTATTTTCAACTTATATCCCTATAGTTTTACTCAAATTTTGAAAAGGAGCACTCATTGGATGCAAAATTTATTTCCCAAGCCCCTATTTCCTTGTGTTGTTTAATGATAAATTAGGCCCCTATTTAATAGGAATCTACCTCGTTGGATTGTGCAGTTCCTTTCGGCTCTTTCTCTCACTACATGCACCATTTGTACAATTAAGATAATTATACAATTGACTATGCACTTCCCTTGAACTCTAATATGCACTTGGTAGCTCTTAGATCTGACATGCATGAGTTAATTATGAGTGAATCTTCAGTTTACTAGTTGATCACTACAAGAAGCAACACACTCGACTTCAGGAAACGCAACACTACACTTAAGGCAACACCACACAGTACTTTAGGAAGCATCACACTGCACTTCATGCATCACAAAACTGGAATTCAGGTAGCACCACACTCAAATGCATACAACACAACACTACTAGACCTCCCACTAGTTCCTTTAATAATTGGAACTAGTTTAACTCACTTTATCTCAATTGAACTGAATTAATTAATTTCAGCTCAAAGTAAAATGAACCGGGGCTCCTATAATATAGGAGACACTCTACATGAATCTAGTTAGAACCTCAACTCATATTAACTGAGCCAACTATGTCAAATTAGGTTAGTTAACTAATACAAGTTGTAATGAGATGTGGAATTACAATTTTATTCCATATTTAATTCAAGGACAAATTAAATTAGGATCTTTCTTGATGTTATTTTTAACATTTCTTGTTTCTATTTTCAACAATCCATCTCAATAAGAAAGCAATTCACATCTAGTACCTTTGGAATGCGCTACATGCAACTCTTGTAACATTTGTTGTTTCTACTGCAACATTTGTAGCCAGAAAACTTCCAAACGGAATAAACTAACTCTGCTATTAAGCCTCGTGCTCTTCTTTCAACACTTCGTAGCACTCCTTAGTATCATACTAGCACTAATCCTCCTACTAATGAATATTATGGGCCCTCGTAGCAAGGTAATGATCCATGAGAAAAAGAAACACCTCAATTGATCATGCCCAAATTTCTTCACTCTTGGGACTATTGTTTCACATCGCCCCACCTCTCACTTGGAGGTATGGCTGCACACAAAGCGAGCAATGATTTACTCATACTCCTGCTTCTACTACTCTATTGTTGCTTCTTGACTACTGCTACAACCACTGCAATAATGAGTTTGATCTCCCCATATCTTGAAGTACTAACTTCCGTAGGGTTGCTCCCTCTTAAACTAGACTCCTTCTGAGTTTCAATCTCCTTATGGGAAATCTCGTTGCTCCTCAATCTACCAATATCAATGAGCACAACTCCCTTTTGTTTCACTAAATATTGGCTTGTTGATCTTCCCACTAGCATCCTTCTAGCTCCATTAAGAAGTCTCAACATAGGGTCTTTTGGATCTTCCCTAAACTAAAGCTCCATCAATCTACAAGGAAAACTTCAAATTCTTCTCTTCTATTTTGATTTCAACTCCAATACCATGTAAAAATTTCTACAAATCTAGCTCTAATACCATGTAGAAATTGCTAATTGTAATATGCTAAAACAATAGACTTGAATATATTCTACTCATTAGTGGAAGCAATTAAACGATCGTGAAATCACGAAGCATGCAAGAGAAAGAATTCAATCAACACATTAGACAATGATTTCTTGCGGAAAGCGATAGCTAAGAACCCTTCTATCTATATATTGCATTAGTCAAAAAATGAGAATATTACAACGCTTTGTTAAAGCCCAAGAAACTTCTGCACTATCTTTATGTGCCTCACAACATCCATGATAGGTCAAGGCCTATCTCCTTACACTGTTCAATGCAGAATTATGGCCATATTTATAGGAATTTTCCTCCATTGTATTGCGTAGCTCCTTTAGGCTTTTCCTCTGACTTCATGCACCATCTATATAATTTAGATAATTATACAATGATAGTACACTACCCTTGAACTCCAATCTTAATTGGGTAACTCTTAGATGTGACATGCATGAGTTAATTATGAGTTAATCTTCAGTTTATTGGTTGATACTCCAGGCAACACCACACTTGACTTCAGGTAGGACCACACTGTACTTTAGGCAACACCACACTTCACTTCACGGAGCACCACATTATACTTCAGGAAATGCTATACTGCACTACAGACAACAAAACACTACACTTCAGATAGCACTACAATGTACTTCATGTAACACCACACTACACTTCAGGTAACATCACACTTGACTACAAGCACACCACACTAGTAGACCTCCACCTAGTTCCCTCAACAGTTGGAGCTAATCTAACTTTAACTTTGTTGAACTGAATTGATTAATTTCAACTCAAAATAAACTCAACTATTGCTTCTATAATATACGAGACACACATCTCTAGTTAGACCCTCAACTCGAATCCTCCTACTAGTTTCTTCAATAGTTGGAACTAATTTAACAGACTTTAACTGACTAACACTCTACATGACTCTAGTTACACCTTCAACTCGAATTAATTAAACAAACTAAGTGAAATTAACTTATTTAAGTAATAAAAATTGTCATGAGATGTGAAATTATAATTTTATTGCCAATTTAATTCAAAAGCAAATTAAATTAAAATATTTCTGGATACTGTTTTTGATATTTTTTTATTGCTATTTTCAACCCTTCTTCCATGGTGGATAGAAATATTAAAATTAAACTTTATTTTTTGTTGAGCCAAGGCACTTTTATAGAAATAATGCTCCTACACTAACGCTCTTTTTGTCATCCAACTCTCACCATAATATGCATCTATATAAGATTTAAGAGTAAAATCTAAGAGTAAAATCTATTCCTTTTGTATACCATAATCCATAAACCACAGTTCCTTGCAAATATCTAAATATATTTTAACAACGTTCACATGGGATTCTTTTGGACATGATTTAACCCTGCCTACAAGTCCGGCAAAAATAATATGGATTAACTATTTTATTTATTTGAATTTGATGCATTCATACGCATTCAACGTTTATGTCTTAAACATCCAACGCATAAAACACTTTTTGTGGAAAGTGCTATGCGTCATGCCAGCACAAACCGTCAAACAAAATTATTGAAGTGGAGGCCTGAAGTAGAGGCCGCCGGAACATTAGGTCCATCAAATTAAATCATTCCCTGTTGGTGGAATCTCTGCTTTGAAGGCTGCCATAGTGTCCGCGAGGTGACGATTTAATGTCCTGGGAAGCATGAAAGCCAGGACACCTCCTACAATACCCGAAATGCCGATGATAAAAAAGGGCAGCGCCGAATTTACGTTTCCCGTCACCAACACCAGCGGGGCGACAATGGCGCCGATCTTCCCCGTCTGGCTCGCCAGCCCTAACGCCGCGTTCCTCACAACTGTCGGAAAGAGCTCGCATGTGTAAACGTATACCAAGTTATACATCCCCGCCGCGCCGAATATCCCAACCAGGCTACACGCTAGCTTCACGCCACTCACAACTTTTCTGCTGACCCCCGTTCCCCGGTTTTTCATTGGATTCGAGCCAAGAATCTCGACAAGCACCGAGGTCGAACTTGCCAACAGACAAGACAGTCCGCTTAACAGCATCAAAAAGACGAGCATCGCCCTCCTTTCGAACTTGTCAACCATAATTGCCGTCAGAAAATATGCAGGCAACTCCGCAATTCCGTTAAGGAAAACGCTCAGATATAAATTGGTACCAAGATTTCCCACGTTCAGGTTCAGTCCATAGTAGACCATAGCGCAGGCCAGCCATATCCAAGCCATTGCAATCATCCTCCTGCGCGTCACGGGCGACTTGAAAACGTCCATAAGGCTTCCTGGTGACTCGCCAACATCTGTGGCATCTTTTTGGTCCCGGTCCAAGGCCAACGAAACTCCCGCTGGTATTAACTTACTGTTCTCGGCCGCAATCGATCTCATGACCTCCATGGCCTCTTCCAGCCTGCCCTTTACCAGAAACCACCGCGGGGATTCCCAGAGGAATGGCAGAACGAAGAGGCAATATAAGGCGGAGGGAGTGGAAGTCACAATGTAGAGAAGTCGCCAACTGTCGGAAAAGTAGGCAAGAGCAGAGAGCAAGCCTATCCCGAAGGAATAGAAGTAGAAGGCCGACATGCCTACTGGACCTCTTCTCGAGGGACCCACGGGCTCCGTCGCCAAAACAAAGGATGATAAGCCTACGCCACCGCATGTTATGCCCGTCAATAGACGAAGTATCATATACACCCAGAAATTAGGCGACGTTGCCGTCAAGAAGCCGAGGATGGCGTTGCCGGCGCAAGCCAAGTTCAGGACTCCTTTCCTTCCAAGTGAAGAATCCGAGAGTCTTCCAAAAAGCCCTGCACCTGTATTATGGAAAAATGTTAAAAAAAAACACAAACCCTAAGCAAAATGTGTATCCCGAACGTCAGTGGACATAAACCATAAGTGGCTAATACACTGAACGGTTTCCTCTATTGCAAATTTCCTCTACTTGTTGGAATTTGGAAGTCAGAATTTTTTGGTTCCCGAATTTCTGTCAAGATTTCGAAGATTTGATTACCGAATTTCTCTCAAGATTCTGAAGATTTGATTTAACTTAGAATGGAACTACACCGTTGTTTTATCATGGATTTCAAAATAAATTACCGTTAAACTCTTATTGGTGCATGTAATTTGATAAATTTGAAACAGGCAAGAAGACAAATTTTCTGCTAGATTTATTTAAAAATGTCATTTACCAATAAGAGATCCGACAAAAAAAGCAGACTGCACCAACCCAACTTTGTATTTTTCGTTGCAAAAGAGACCCCATTCGGATACAGTGGAAATTCCGCGGCTCCCGTCCCAGTCCCACGATGCCCGGTCGATGGAGCAAATAGATACCGTCGGGCTACAAAATTCCAACCCTCGCTGCATGGAATGCGAATCGTCTGGAACTTTCTGTTTGTTGCAGTGCCAATCAGGCTGACTGTCGGCAAAAATAATGACCATCGTTTGGAGGGCCATCAGTGTCCATGCGAAGCTGGCCAGCACAAAATGCTTGAGTTGCCACCGTCCGAATTCCCCCGCCCATGTCTCTAGCATCTCGTCGATGCCGATATTTGTGCGAGTCTCCGGAACGCCAACATTTGTGTCATCTGTGGATGGCAACTCGTCCCTCAAACCGTCGAGATCGCCGCATGGGTTCTCCATCTTAGCCTCGTCGCATGGGTTCTCCATCGTAGCCTCGGCCTCACTTCCAGACATGCCAGGCATGAAAAAAACGGAATATAATTATTTTACTTCCGGTGTCGAAGATCGACAGTGTAGATCTATGGGACGTGAGAGGAGGTTATATAACACATTTTTACCGCACAAATAACATGACTTCTTCACTCGCTGAGATGCAAATCAATGGTAAGATCCTCCGATTTCCTTTTTTTTCCGCATCTATGGAACCCTAGTTGACGTTGTTGGCTTCTCTGACCTATAAACAGACATTCCCAAATGTAGAACAGAAATATGATAGTTTAGTTAAATTAAATTAAACGACTAATAAATAGTTATAGACTTCATAATAATTATTTTACTCATTTTCCACCAGCAAAATTAATAAAATATAATAAAATTAAATATTATTTCTAAACATTATTATTAATAATTTATTGTTAAGATTCATGCTTATATTATTATATAAATTCATACTTACAATTATCAAAATATTTAGATTATTTTAAAAATCTAATTTTATTATTAATGTTAAAAATAAATTTTGATACCAAATTTAAATAGTAAAATGTCTTGATTGAGTTCTTATGAGGATTGCTTACTCTAAAGCTTATCGGATATATTGGTGGGATAAGTGATCAAATCTAAAAATACTATTAAGTTAATAAGTGGTAGAATAATTTTTCTAGTGAGAAAACTAAATTTTTGAGTTAGTAATTTAAGATATTGGCATATTTTCATCATTTTTATATCAAGTGATAAAATTTTCAATATCAACTCCCATCCATCTTTACATTACTATGATCATGTTATTAAAAATATATATGACATCATTCTTTCCAAAATGGTTATTCAATGGGGTTAAGCACACAAGATTATAAAACAGACCATGCAAGTTCTTCTTAGGGTAAAAAGAATTCATATGCCTTTTAAAGCTGATTGGCCTAAATGGAATGGTGTGTTCATTTCTATGTTTAAGAGCATTAGCTAGTGGGTTTAATTCCCTCTCCACCTAAGTTTTGTTTTCCAGGTGTTCACTGCTATGTTTAAGTTATTCACATTCTTGTTAAAGGGTAGTAACTCAAGTGCTAACTAGTATATTTAATTATGGCTCCACCTAGGTTCTATTCTTCTATGACATATTAGCTTATTAGCTTGTATACAAAAAATTTGAACAAGTTGAAAATTTTGATAAATAATACCTTTAATTTAATTCCTTCTGCGCCTAGGTTCATGTTTATTTGTGTAACAACTATGTTTATGTTATTCACCTTCTTGTTAAAAGAGTAATTGTTGAGTGGTATCTAGTAGATTTAATTCTCCCTCCAACTAGGTTCTATTTTTCTATGACATTTTAGCTTGTGCGGAAAAAAGTGAACAATTTGAAAGTTGTGACGAGTAATTCATATAATTTAATTCCCAATCCGCCTAGGTTCAATTTTTCACTGGCGTGTTAGTTTGTGTAGAAAAACATCGAACAAGTTGAAGAGTGTGATGAGTAATTACTATAATCTCGAAGATGAATAGTATTTGAACAAGTTGAAGATCATGGCGAGTAACTCCTATAAATTTAAAGGTCAATTGAAGTATTCATTATGATTCACTTCTAGATCTTCACCATAATTATGATTCACTTCTAGATCTTCACCATAAAAGTCATTCATAGCCACCAATTCACTACTTACCATGCAAAAAAAGTTACCCACCTTATTTTTCCTTCAAACAAAACTTTTAAAAAACTCATCACTTGTAATAAATCTGTGAAGTGGGGATTAAAATCTACCCTACTACCATTTGTGTTATTTTTAAAACCCAATTTTATTAATTTAAATCTAATTATATTTATTTTAATATTGAAAACCAATTTTATTAATTTAAACCTTAATTCTATTTATTTTAGTAGAGGAAACAAAATTGAATTGATACAAAATTAAAATATAAAATTGCCCCTCTTGAGTTCTCGTGAGGACTCATTAACCTAAAATCTATGGGATATATTCGTTTAACATGTGATCATAGTTAGAGCAATCTCTTTTTATATAAATTGAAGATATTTACATGTTCTAGTCTTTCTTTTTTTTACATCAAGAAAAGAATTAAGATTTTCAATATACCTCTATATCTATATATTTATGTTATTTTACATCAAGAATCAAGAATTAAGATTTTCAATATACCTCTATATCTATATATTTATGTTATCGAAAACAGATACCATCATTCCTTACAAAATGGATCTTTAGTGGGCTTAAGCACATGGGAATATGAAACAAACTAGGTGAGTTTCATAGCCAAATCTATTTGCAGGATGTTTAACACTAATCCATTCGTTGGTTTTTTAACACTGATGGGCCTAAATGGAAGTGTTTTCAATGTTATGCACCTCCACTTTCCTTTAAACAAAATTTTTAAAACCTTCGTCACTTATAATGAATGTGTGAAGTGGGGATAAAATTCCTCGCGAATACCATTTGTATTATTTTTAAAGTCTAATTTTATTGATTTTAACACAAAAATTAAATTTCATTTAATATTTCTCTAAATAAAAATTAATACAAATTTTAAATAGTAAAATTTCCTTATTGAGTTCTCATGACGACTCTTTACCTTAAAGGCTATGGGATAAATTTGTTCAACATGCGGTCACATATAGAATTATTTTTTTTAGTGAGAAATCTAAATCTTATAGTTAGGAATTAAGCATATTGACATATTCTAGTTATTTTTTTACATCAATAAAAATTTTCAATGTCAACTCTCTTGCATCTTTACATATATATGTTTATGTTATCGAAGTCATCGAAGTCACAAGCATCATCCCTCATCAAAGTCACAATGTCAACTCTCTTGCATCTTTACATATATATGTTTATGTTATCAAAGTCACAAGCATCATCCCTCATCAAAGTCACAAGCATCATCCCTCACAAAATGGTTCTTTAGATGGTTTAAGCACATGGGATTGTGAAACAGATTTGGTGATTTCCCATCATAGTGAAATCTATGATGAAATCCATATGCAAGAGTTTTAACATTCATTAGCATAAAAGGAATAATTTTTTCACTGCAATGTTTATGTTATCGATCTTCTTTTCCCTTTAGATTTTTTTTAAAAACCTCACCACTTATAATGTATGTTCGAAGTGGGGATCAAAGTCCCACCCACTACCATTTATATTATCTTTAAAGTATACTTTTATTGATTTTGAAAAAGAAAATAAATTTGAATTGATATTATTCAAACAAAAATTAATACAAAATTTAAATAAAAAAAATGTCCCTATTGAGTTTTCATGAGGACGGCTTTCCCTAAAATCTATGGGATATATTGGTTCAACAAGTGGTCATAGGTAAAAAACAGTGTTTTTTATTGAGGAATCTAATTTTTGTAGTTAGGAATTAATGTAAAATAAATAACTAGAATATTATTCCTCCTAGTGCTAATTGGGTCACTAGGAGGAAAAATGATTCCATTCTTTTGAGTGCATTTGTTCCATAGACGATAGAAATTATCCAAGAAGGATAGGAGGTAGAGAACACGGAGAGCATTTGAGCATTGTAGTAGCCCACGAGCCATAGGCCTTGCTTCTTTTTACCTATAGAGATATTTCTATTCCGAGAAAGAGAGGGAGCGACCTCACCTTCCTTTTGGGTTTTCTCCCGAAATGGTTTCCCAAAGCATATATTGTGTTGTATGCATGTGTGAGTTTTTTTTTTCCATTATATATTTTCTGCCTAATTTTCATTGACATGCATGCACTATTAATAGTAAATCTACAAATATATAAATCTAATAAAATTGTAATAGTGTAGAATTTCATATTTTAAATATAATACTATCAGATTTGTTATGATGAGTTGTCCAATGAAATATCCATGAAAATTTACAAATTGAATTATGTAATAGAATAGGTGAGTTATCGTCATGGAAAAATCCATTTACATATATTTTAAAGCTAACTGCCACAAACATAATAGTGTGTTCAGTGTTATGTTTAAGTTGCCCACATTCTTTTCCATTTAGATGAAACTTGTAAAAACATCATCATTCTAGATTGCTAGTGTTTTGAGGTCACGTTCTAGAAATTGTTGTTTTCCAATGAAAAAGTGAGTTGGAGCTGAGTAGCAGTCTTTATCCTCTAGCTTGTTATGCGTATATATTTGATTGCTCACATTTCTATATAATGGGACTATATTATTTATTTGGTGTGTGAGAGGTTGCATTATTAGAAATGTCTCCCTTGAGGTAGTTGTACTGTTGTAATTTTGTTGTTATTTTACTTTGACCTCAATGCCAAGGAGGAGGGAAATAAATGACACATAATGAAGCATTCTAGGGTCAATATTTTGAGGAAACTTAGGTTTTTCGAGAATGGATGCGATTAAATGAAACTTGGATAATGGTATGTTGACGGAAGATATTTCAAAGGTAAATGATGTTATAGATATCGTTGATAATTTGTTGTTGAAGACAAAGCAAGAGATTGCAGGCAAGACAATATTGTAGTATTAAGAGAAAATGTAATAAAATTAGGTAGTGGTTAGTTAGGATTATAACTATGGACATTTGTGTGATTATGATGCATATGGAAGTGAATATGGAAAGGAAAACAATAAGGGGCTTGAGCCAGTCTATCATCACAGAATGTTACGAGGTTATGGATCTGTATAGATTTCACTTGTGGAAGGGAATCTTCTACGATTTTTTTAAGAAGTATTGTTATATATATATATATAATATATATAATATATATCTGTGTGTGTGTGGTGTGGTGTTTTGCATTTGCTTCAATAGATTTATAATGAACGACCATTTTACCTTTCTTAATTAAAATTATGTCCATCTGATTAAATTTGTTGAGCCAAAAACCTACCTAGATTTCACTTTAGTTTCTACCTCAATCCAACTCTCTTGATCTCAGATACCCATGGAAAAATTCTATTAGGACCTATAGTCTCTTGTGTGGGGGATTTTCTTTGGTTTTCTCTATAGAGATCTACCTTATTTGACTTTTTATGTATCACAAAGGGATATATTTGTTACATAATATGGTAAATCCATTTGTGGATTCATATATAAATGAGTTCTCAAAATCACTTGAAATTTCGAAGAGTGCGAGCGAAAAGCCATGGCTGAGCAAGGAGCCAACTGCTTAACCTCTTTTCCGGCCGGCGATCAAACTGTGTGGGCCGACGTCTCTTCGTTTCTTGATTCTGTTGGTAGAGGTAATGAGGTCGTTGGCGGAGGCGTTGCAGGGCTGGCCACAACCATTGCCCTCTGATGGACTGGCCTCAGGAGCGAGGTACTGGAGTGTTCTGTTGTTTTTCGAGTTGCCAGCAAGGGTTTGGCTTTGCGGCCATACGCCTGGAAAATATCTGAAGTTCCTAGCATTGCAGATTCCCCTCGCCCATGTTATCATCTGTGTGTTGGGCCAAACATGTCAAAGGCGGATCTGGAGGTGAAGCTCGCCAAAAGGCTCGAGATCAGAGATCTGCATATAAAAATTGTTTTTGGGCTCAGAACCCACCTTGGAGGCGGGAATTTGTCAGGGTTTGGCATTATCGCTCATGCCAACATTGTCCCTCTGCTCACGAATTCTGCATGCACAGACGGGGGTTTCCCTGATACAGATCTGACCCATTTCATATATGCATGGTCGAATTTCAGCAGATCTAGGATGGATCTACCCGATCTGTGCCCCAAACTGAGAAATAGGCGGCTAGATCTGGGAATACAGCCTGATCCCAAGCGGCAGAACGAAGACATCAACCCTAGATCGGGCAGAGTCTCTCCAGATCTAGTTATGCAAAAGGGAAAACGAACCAAAACGGAGCCAGATCGGAAACTACGCCATAAGCCAGAGTAGGTAACAAATCTTTGTTTTCAGATTCTGATTAATCCCCCTCAGGGGAAAACTCGTTTAGTTTGGGTACATGCAGGAGACACCTCCATGCATCTGAAACAACAAATAAGGGCAGAAATGGGATTCCCAGTTCAGGCCCAGCATCTGGTCAGTGGAAGGCGGTCCCTTCAGGACTGTAGATCATTGGAAAGCTAAGAGATTGGGCCAGGATCAATCATTACCTTAAATCTCATATTAAGAGGGGGGGCTATGCATCAGGGACAGACAAGCACCTCAGGGGGAGACAAAGGGAAAAAAGCTGCAGCCCAACAACAACCAAAGGGATCCTACAAAAACATCTTACAGGGCAACAGGAATTCAGGGTCCGATCCGGGCAGCAGGAATTCAGGGCCCTCTCCAGGCCAAGGCGGATCCTTGCCTAGGCCGTACATAGTTGATCAATTAGAAGAAACCCCAACTTTAAACTTATACTTGTTAGGGATCGATGATGTCGTCAAGGACTATGAAACACAAGCTATAATCTGCTGTTTCAACAGTTTCTGGCCAAAACCCTTGGATCTATTCCATTGGATCTTCACCAAATGGACCATGGAATGTGATATCCACCTATGTTCAAAAGGGTTCTTCATAGTAAAATTTACATCCAAGGAAGTCAGAGATACAGTCATAAGTATAGGGCCATGGTTCTGGGGAACATCGGGGCTGTTTGTGACCCCATGGTTCCCAGATTTTGATCCAAATAAAATGACTGTAACCAAAATGCCAGTTTGGGTTAGACTATACAATCTTCCATTGCACTTTTGGCATGAACGAGTGCTGGAAGGTATAGGGAACAACATAGGGAAATATGTCAAAACAGATCTGGAAAGGATCGATGAAAGGATCTACACTTTCGCATGAATCTGTGTGGAAGTAGATCTAAGTAAAGGGCTGCCGGACAACATCAGCCTGGTCTACAAACAACAGAACTCGCTACAGGTACTAGATTATGAAAACACCACCTTCAGATGCAGGCTTTGTAGGCAGACAGGACACTTACAAAGTTCATGTCTAGAAGCCAAGAATAAAAAAAAGTAGAAAGGGAAGCAGAAAAAAGGATGGCAATTCTCACCCCCAGATTCAGAGGACGAAGAATCAGAAGCAGCAGAGGAAGAGAACCCAGCAGAGAAAACCGAGGTATCTCAAGAAACTGAGGAATCTCAAGAAATGGAGAACCAGAAGGAAACCCCAGCAGACAATAAGGCAGAAAAGTCTAGCATGGCTCTTAGCACGGGAGGCAACAAACGACACCATCACTCAGACACTTCAGATTCAGACAAAGAAACTGGCCCTCAGAATATAGAAACACAGATAGTCATTGCTTCGATTGAGCCCTCTCAAGGAGAGTGGTGTAAGGTCGAAAAGAAAAAGGGGAGAAAAACTTGAAGCGTGAGTACTACTCACTGCCGAAATTCAGTTTTTTCTGCCCTTTCTCCTCCTTCCTCTTCTTCTTTTTCTCTTTTTCTTATTCTTTGTGCACGTTAGTTCACTAACGTTGCGTGGGATGTGAAAGCATTTGAGCCCATGCGACAGTTTTCGACATGTTTCAGTACATCTGCTAGTGTAACTTTTCATTATTTTTTAATAAAAAGTTACTATTTTTTTCCTTGGAAAAAATAAATGAGTTCTCAAAGCTAAATTAGGAAAATTACAAACTTGGAAGTTTACGATGTAAATATTAATGGAAGGCTATAATTCTTGGTCAAGAACATTAGGAGTTGAAACCAAACTGGCAACATTAACAACATTAGTTCAAGATTGACAGCATAGAGAGATAAAAGGAAATGGTACCGTTGAGAATGTTTGTAAAGGAAAACATTATTTCACACATAAGGGATTGTAATGTCTCAAGAAACCTACGAAACTCAAAAAAAATTGTATGAAACTTCGAATTCAAATCAAGTGTCATTTTTAAAGAAGAGGCTTTTCCTAATTAAAATGGACATAAATGAAAAAATTAGTTAGTTTCTTCCTATAATGAATGAAATTTATGTTAAGCTTGGTGTTATTGATGAAAATATTTCCAACAATGATTTAGTGGAAATTAAAGTAAATGGTTCGTTACATTATTATCATATGTTCATCAACGAACTTGAAGCTATCGAAAAGACTCCTACATTTGATGAATTGAAAGGTATTCTCTTGGAAGAAGAAATAAGGAAGAATATCAGTGGCATAACTCAAAGTTTTGATTTGGTGTTGGTAGCCAAAGGACCATCTATAGAAAGGAAAGCCACAAGGCAAGGACAATGAACGTCATTCATAAGGCACAAAACTCCTAAGAAAAATACCTATATGGAGAGGAAGGATGGATGCTTCTACTTTGGTAATCCTAGAAATTTTGTTAAAGATTGAAATAAAATAAAATTGATAAGTTCATGCATATTCATGTTATTTCATTGATAAAAATGACACAATTAATGATAGCCTCAAAAATATCAAATTATTCATTTCAAATGTTTATTTCTTAGCGTACACTAATGATGATAATGTACGATTTATTGAATTTGGCACTTCAATTCATATGTCATGCAAAATGGAATAGTTTGATACCTATCATGAAAATAATAATGGTGCTTATATCTATCAAGGAGATGTACCATCTCATGAAATCAACAGTTGTGGTGATGTATTTGTAACTTTATTAAATACACATGTTAGATAAATTCAAAGTGTGATGTATGTTCTTGGAATAAGAAAAATTTAATCTTTTTGTCAACCATTATAGATCAAAATATCAAAGTTGAATTATTTAAGTCACATTGTATTGTGAAGGATATACACGATAACTACACCATCATAGTAAGACGACTACGAGTTAGGGAACTTTAAGGAATTACACAAACTTGATGTTAATAGGAAAGATCATCGAGAAGGGCATCTACAACTATGAAAACGTAGGAGCTATGACATCAAATGTATGGTCATCTAAATCATAATGATCTTGTGTTACTTCTAAAGTATGTAATGGTTGAATGTCTTTTAGATTTTATGAACAAATCTGGGACATGTGAGGGATACACATTAGGAAAACAACATAGGGAAGAATTTCCTAGAAGAACAGAAAAGAGATAAAGGGAAATTATTGAGCTAATACATGTTGATGTGTGTGGTCACATGAAAATTAAGTCATTAGGTGGAGGTTCATATTTTCTTATATTCATTGATGATAAAACTAGATACACATCGATCTAGTTTATTACAAAGAAAACATGATGTATTTGAATAGTTTAAGGAATTTAAGAAGACAATTGAAAAGTGAAAAGGAAAATGCATAATGATATTCAAGTGAGATGAATGGGGAGAATATGCATGAAGTGCATCATTAACTACTACAAAATACATGAAATTTATCAACAATTTACATTACGACATAAACTTCAATAGAATGCTATAGCCAAAAAAAAACATTAGCCGAATGTGCTTGAAGCATAGTGAATGGTAAAACCTTGTGAAAATGATTTATGGTTGAATAAATTTGGGCTACTGTATAGTTAAAAAAGAAATTCCTATCAAAATTCTATAGTGAAAAGCACCTTATGAAGCATTTCATGCCTATAAACCAATGTTGAGTCATTTGAGAATGGAAGAATAATAGTTTCTCAAGTTCCTAAAGATGAGATAAATCTTTATGTAAAGGAAGTCAAGTACATTTTTATTGGTTGCTTCTTCGATTATAAATCTTATAAAATGTATGATTCAATGAATGAAAAAGTATTTGTAAGGAACGATGTTATATTTCATGAATGTATAGACATGATTCCAAAAGAGGAAGAGCACAATGTACAGAAATTACTTGAATACCACAAAGCAAAAGAAGATGAAGAAAAATAGGATGATGTTGAAGAACAAGGTTGCATTGAAGCTAGTAACACACTAAGAGGAAGTGGACAAGCTCCAAATATAAATGAGCCATTACGAAGAATAAAAACAAAAATTCAAACACCAATCTAATTTTAATATTATCTACTAACGACTCAAGTTATGAATATAGTTGAGCCTTCAAATTATGAGCATGTTGAAGGCCATAAAGAATTAATTGATTCCACGAAAGGAGAATATGATTCTATTATGAAAAATGATACGTCGTAATTGACATAATTTCCTAAGGATAAAGTTATCATAAGCTAAAAATGGTTATTCAAAACAAAAGTTAATCTTGATAAAAATATTGATATATATAAAGCTATACTGGTAACAAAGGGATTTTCATAGAAAGAAGGGACAGGATATAGAGAAACTTTTTCACCTATAGCTAAAATAGATACCATTAGAATGATTATTAGATTGGCTAATAAGTATAACTCGAAGCTAAATGAGTTAGACGTCAAGTCAACATTTCTAAAAGGAGAATTAAAGGAAGAACTTTGTCTTGATTAGCTAGAAGATTTTGTAAAGTTGGGAGAATAACACTTTTTTTATAGGTTAAAGAAAGAATTATATGGACTCAAATAAGTATCTAGGTCTTGGTATTTGAAGACCGATAAATTTTTCTTTCAACAAGGGTTTACTAAAAGTAAAGGCAATCCAAATATGTATATCCAGGTGGATGAAAGAGGATATATGGTTTTGATTCCTATATATGTTAATGAACTTATAATAATAGGAAGTAATATTAGGTTAATTGAATGATCAAAAGTTGTGTGTTAGAGGAAATTGAAATAAAGGATCCGTTAAAGCATCAAAATTCCTTGCAACAACATGAGGGGATGACCACCCGGTCTGTACCTTAAAGCAGCTCCTTTTCCATTTAGAATGGTGGTTCCGACTAGTTCAACTAGGTCTAGTTAGCTTCTCTCAATCTCCAATGGATTTAAAATATGAATTTCATTCACCAATGGAGAAGAGACATCAGACCAACCCTCTTGCTGATAACGCAAGAAAGTAATCCCTAAACTAATTTGGGGCTCAACTAAGCCACAACTAAAGTTTTCCTTTATGGGAAGAGGACTTAAAGGAATGTAGAAATTAATCTAAATGCAAAATTATTCTATAATGCAAGCAAAAGAGAATAGATCCTAATCCTATCTCAATTAGGCAAATATAGATCTAACCAATACGAGAGAAAGATATTTAAAGTATTGGGATTTAATTATGTCTAGATTATAATTAATATCAAGCTAACAAAGTAGTTCAATTAACTAACATTATGAATACCAAACACATCCTATTTAGGAACATCTTAACTGAAATAATCTACCAACAACACTCAAGAAGAAGTTCAGAAAATGATTTTGATCATTTAATTAGTAACTTGAGTAATTAAAGAATAATCTACCAAAAAAGTTCAAAGCATGTCACTATTTATTAATCCAGCATTAAAAGACAAATTTCTAGATAAATAGTTACTTAGAAATCAAAATTCAATCCATAAGAGCAGAGATAAATAATAACATAAAATAGAGACAAATTACCCACACCAAGAAAAGTGCACAAATATGAAAGTAAATTGACACATTCTTGTAATCAAAAAATGAAACCAACATTTAAAATAATAGTATTATAAATACCAATTTATTGAATCCATTTCTCTAGCTCCCGTCTCTAATAGTCCTTTACAATACTTGAACTTTTGCTTTCAAAACAAGAGCCACAGTAGTGAAAACTCTTCCCTTCATACATAATTCAAAATGCAAAAGAAAAATCCTCAATAATCTCCAAATTTGAGATTTTTTACTCCTCCCACCTATAACTCTAAATCCCTATTATAGAAGTGCTTTTAGAATTCCATAATTGCAGAGGAGAGAAGCCCTTCTTACATTCTACAATCTGGTATGTATAATATTTACAAAAGAATTTAGAATGTGAAAGTTTGTTCAAGAATAAATTTGTTTAATCAATTCTCATTGGCTCAAAAATTTCATTCTTCTATCATTGGAGCTTGCTTATTGATTGGGATTCTTTTCTCTTCATTTCTTCAACTATTTTCCTGCAAAATCAAATTAAAACAAAATTAAAATGTAAAAAAAAAAAATCAAAATGCCAAATCTGGAATTAAAATAAATCTAACCAGTTTCAATTAAATAAATAACTGAAAAGGAAATCTAAGCTTTCTATTGATGCCTGCGATGATTTAATTGGGCGAGGATATCATTGAAGAATGGATTTGCATTCATGAGAGGCTTGGGAAATGAAAATACAGAAAATAAAACTCAAGAAAATTAGTTTTATTAAAAATTAGGAGCTTCATATTTTGGTAGATTTCATCCCAAACAAAAGATTAAATCTACTAATGAAACCTCTTTGCGGATGTTCTCCAGAATTTTATCTTTTCTATGAGTTTTCCTAGGCCTCATTTGGTCAAGTTAAACTAAATCTATGAGTCCCCAAAGTTGATGAGTCAAATCTCACATA